>OX388307.1:34321668-34528958 GCA_947579605.1 Athripsodes cinereus | reverse complement strand
TTAATCATGTAATCAATTGATTTTATGTATGAAGCTCTGTTTGAATCTTTCGAGAAATTTTAAGGATGAATCTGGAATCTGGATTTTTTTAAAGATGAATTTGCAAGCAATATGCTTGTGTCGTAAGATGAAGTAAGTCGATAGCGCGTGGAATCGAAGCCGGGTCTCGCTATTGAAAGCCCAAGGCTCTAATATCGGGCTACCTACCACCTCGACTTTCACCAGATGTTTGAATGAAGTCAAATCTCTTTATCTAATCAACAATGCTTTAGATATTATTTGGTGCATTGTGTGAATTTTGTTTATTTGTAATGATTTTTTACGAACAAAACATATGTTTTTCACTTTGTATAAAATAAACCGAATATTTAAAAGAAAAGTTTTCATCAGAAGATATTGTTAAACAGCCTTAAAAGATCATGTTGTATATGATTATCCAAAACAATTAGTTTATATTAGGCTTGAGATTGCAATAGTCAGATATAAAAACTTTTCTATTTTTGAAGAGGTAACACTATGAAAGCTCATTTTTAAAATTTAGGTAATAAAAATAAAAATATAACACTGTATAACTTTCACTATTTAATATTTTGCTTAAAAGCTTTTCGGACATACGTCCATCTTCAGTAATAAATATCTTATAACTAATGATAAAAGACAAAAAGGAACAAAACGTTAAACATTATAAATAATTGAGAGTGGGGGGGTGGGCGGGGTTAATGGAATTATAATAAGGATCTGTGTAGTTATTGGTAGAGGTGTTGGTTCAAGGTAATGAATGGGTAGAGGTAGTGAAAGGGTGGGTTAAAGGAGAAATGAGAGGAGGTATTTGTATATTAATAATATTATCATTATTTTTGTTGATTTCCACTGCTTCTAGAATATTCATTTTATGTCCTTTTTTGCATGTATATAAGACTTTTAATCCTTCTTGATTGAAAGAATGACCCGATTCTTTGGCATGGTCCGCCATTTCTGAATTAACTTTAATTGTATTCAGAGCCATTCTATGTTCTTTATATCTGGATAAGATTTTTCTTCCAGTTTGGCCAATATAATATTTGGGGCAATCATTACATTGTAATTTATAGATACCACTATGATCGAGTTTATTGATTTTAGATTTTGTATTGAAAATGTTTCTCCCAATGTTGTTTGAAGTATAAAATGCTGGTTTAAAAGTTGTTTTTTTTTTCAGATATAAACACAACAAAAATTGGATTTTAAAAAAAGTGTGATGCGTTAATTAAAAAAAAAATACAATAGGATAGGTGTTGAAAATAGTTTATTTGAAATTTATCAGAATTTAATGTCAATCCTTCTTATTTGTTCCTACTTCCTATTACAAATTACTGGTTCCTACTCTTCAATTATCTCGTAAAAAGGTAATGATTTGTACAAACAAATGGACAATAAAGGCAATAAATAAAAACGAGATTAGTCAAAATGAAATTATTATATAATAAAACTAACAGAAAAAATCAATACATAAATCGAAAATCAAAACATATTCACGCCGTGTCTGCAGAGATCAGTTGGAATCTATAATTCAGAAAAATTTATCATGGATGAACTTTCCTTTTTTGTTCAACCACATCTTCTTCATGTCAAAGTTGGTAATATCCTCGTCAGAATATTGCCTTCCTCTCATTATCTTGTTCTTGAACAGACGTTTCTTCATGAACTCCCTGGAAGTATCCATAGTCGAGTCTTCCATTGAGCGACTCATTCTTGAAACATCTTCCCTTGAGTCAAATCTTCTTCCAAGCTTTGTTCCATATTTTCTGTTGAACATATTTTCTCTTGATTCGAAAGATCTACCACCTCTACTGTCTTCTCTTGAATCAAAATTTCTTCTGTCCCAAATATTTTCCATAGTGTTCATCCTCTTGCCCATGAATCTTTCCTTTGAGTTGAAATTTGTTCTGTCATAAGTATTTTCCATCGAATTCATTCTTTTACCGAGAAACTTATCTCTGGTATCAAAAGTTCTTCTACCATAAGTATTTTCAAGGCTATCAATATCTCTTCCGCGGAGAGTATCCATGAAATCGTATCTTCTACCGTCCTTCATAGTGCGGAATTTTTTGAACGTTTCAACAGATTCACTTGATTCAGAACTAGAGGAATCTTTGATATCACCAGTATATTTGTCAACAATTCCTTCCTTGTGGAAGATGGTTACATCTCTCAAGAAGAAGTTATCGCAAGAGAGGAACTGCTTAACATGAATGATCCTGCGGTCCAGAGGATAGCGAATGTTAGTAAGTGTCTTGGTGATTGGAGTAACAGTGACAAAGAGTTTGAAAGTCATACCACCGCGTCTGCCTCTAGGGAGGATAAGTCTATCAGGGATCAGGACAGAATGTCTCACTTCTTTTGTAAAGCATTCCTCTTCACCCTTCAGACATTTGTCAACCCTGGTGATCAATTTCCTGGTAGTATGCATATCATCGGTAACGAGGTTAAAGAAGCGAGAATTGCGAGTGATGGTATTGAGTCCCTTCTTCAGGGTGGTGGTGTACCTATCTAACAACATAAAGTTCTTTCTATTTTCATCACAATGGATCTTGCGGTTCAGACTATCGTACTTGGGTCCTAAGAAGATCTTGACTTCGCAATCAGTTGTTATGTCTGATGTGACATCGATATCAACATTGAATGGAGCATGGTTCAGTCTCACTTGGCGAGTCATGAGAATCATATCATCCTTGTTTGTTGTCATTTCACGAACATCACGATTTAAGACATTGGTAATATCAACATCAAAAGTATCGAAGTATGTAATAAGTTTATCCAATTTCACATCATTTACTCTGACCCCCTTGAAGAACAATTCATCGTAGGCGTATGGACGAAGCAGATTGTTGAATTTGTGAACGTAATGGAGGACCCTCTTCATATATTGATAATACATTGGATCACGAAGCATTGTGTCGTAACTCTCAAGGACTGATGGAGTGACTCCAGTGCTAACAAAATAAAATTTCAATATTAGAAAATGATTTAACACTGATTATAAGTTTTATGTAACAAAAACAAAAAATAAGTGTCAACTCAATAAATAAACTATATATTAGATCTTCAATATTACAGAATACTTACTTGTCATCGGTGGTGCGCCTGTTTCCTAACAACCTCATTGCAGTGTGTATACCATGGTAGAAACGGTAGTTTACTGTAGCTGCATTACATTGAAGCATATTACCCAGTCTGTCAATATCCTCAGGATTCCTCAAGGAAAGAACTTGTCCATCATCCTGTAATATCACAAAATAGATGAGTTTTAAATAACGAATATGACCATAAAGAAAATACATATGTACATTGTGAATTACGAATCGCATTATTTCACTTACGGTCCAAATATATCCACGGTCGATAGCATCCCTGATACGCCTCTCGAAGTCCTTAACTGTCTTCAGATCCCAGAGATTATCCACAGTATTGACGACGTAGTTCATTGGTCTAATAGCATATTCCAATCCGTTTTGATGTCTAAGAGATGGGTTGTATCCGGTCTTAATTGGCATATTCCATTTAAATCTTGGAATTTCACCCAGACCGTTACACAATCTCTCCATGTAGTAACGAGCCAAGAGTTGTTCGTGCATGAAAAGAGCCCATTCCCCACGACGATAGTCACTGTGTCTGGTGACTCCAATGGTTCTATAGTCAATCCAAAATGGAGTGGTGATGTGGGCCATGAAGTAATTATTGTTCAATCCAATATCTTCGGTGAAATAAGTCATCCTGCCTTCACCATGAGTATCAATATTAATACCAGTATAATCTGTCTTCAAGATGTAAACGTTCTTGTCAACCATTTCAATTCCAAGAGTCCTAGCGTATTTCTCATCGAAGATCTCTCCTTGCATTTTTAATTGAAGTGCCTTCTGAATCACCTTATTCTTGAAGAATTTCAAAGGTTGGATTTCATACATTGGTGGCAGAATTACTCCATAACAATCATCACGGTTCCTAACAGCTACAAACAAAGTGTAGGTGAATACTCCACCATTCACGTGATTGCGGAGCCAGCAAGCTAGTTTGAAGAATTCTGTCAGATCCTTGGCACCGATCAATGCCTTGGTGATGGTGATCACTTCGTGTCTGTGGACATCATCCATAATATTGAACACCTTGTCGCGGTTCAGGAATCCATCGAACTTGTACATACGAACCAAGTCGAGAACAACTTTTTTGTCCTGTAAAATAATGATAGATCAATCGTTTTCATTCCTTATGGTGTATATTATTTTAATACCAACACAATTAAATATAAATTTTACCATAAAACGGTCTATACGATCTTCCAGCCTGTATGTCTTGCAGATCTCCATGACCGTCTTATCGGTGTTCAGGTGGTTAATGTTATTCAGCAGCCTGATGATGTCCATTTGAATCCTGATCAAATCCTTGTTAACTAGGAACATGAAACTTACTCATTATTATGACGAATTTAAGTTGAAACAAAACATTGTTTAAAAAACAAACAAAACATTGTTTACTTTCACTACTTATATTGTCAGATACCATGTTTCAATTAAAAACTCACCGAGAATGGGTGTCTACTCGTAAAACCTCTGAGTCTAATAATATTCATAGTGAAAGTAAACAGTTTTTTATTTTATAATTGTTACAGATTAATAGAGTCTTAAATTCATGGCAATGAACATTTACAAAGTTGTTCTGAATCAATAGTTTTTTGAATAAAATTTTAATATATATGTATGAACAAGGAATTTATGGCTTTAAATTGTTTTTTTTTTAATTTATTGAAAAATATGTGATATTTATTTACCTGGGATTCTCATGTCACGCTTGTTCAGGAAACCCATGTTCGTACGGAAATTTCCGCGGAGCATATCATCCTTGTAGATACCAGTATCCTTGAACAAAGTGGCTTGAGCCACGCCCAGGAACAAGAAAAAGAAGAGAAACTTCATGATGAGAAACTCTTTCTCCAACTGATAGTTTAGTTGAATTTCACCCGACTTATATATCCTGTGTTTTTTCTTCATATCGCAACAAACAAGTGTACCTATAATCACCCTATCTAGTCAAAATTGTATAGTGACAATAAATACTGAATGCAATACAGATTATTTCTTGCAACTTAGTTGCAAGTATCATTGTTTCCATGCAAAATAAAATATTAAAAATCTGCACTTATTGGTTTTTATACAAAGACATTACAAAACAACAAGACTGTGCGCTTCTTCGACAAAATGTGGCATCCGAGATAGTAATTGATAAATATCTGTACTTTCTAACAAATGATTGAGCTTTTATATTCCTACTATATGCTAGAAACTGGCAGTATGTTAGAAAAGATCACATCTCTATCAACTGCTCACTCACGTGATTAGCTTTATTTTTTTATATGAATATAATTATAATTTTATAGTAGCCAGAATGTAGAGTCTTGACCTCATGAACAAGAAGTGCACGATTTGATCTCAAGTGCTGACAAACTCCCCTTTCACGTAACAAACTTTGAGCTTACTGTGAAAGGTGTATAAAGTTGTATTAGTATTTATGACATATTTGTAAACACCCCTTTTTTAAATAATATGCCTTAGCGCTACGGCCGATGGAAACATATTTTTTTCTTGTATTCTGAAGCCGTAGACAAACCGCACTTTGCGATCGACTACTGGCGAACATTTACGTTATGGTTGCGGTTATAGTCGAAAATTCATTTGTAGTCGATCGCTAAGTACGGTTTGTCTAGAGGGTAGGGTCAAAAAATGTGTACCTACAGTCTTTTTATTGTAAAATGTCTTTGGTTCTATGATTCAATGTCTGTCTTTAATTGAATGTCAAATACTTTTATCTCTTACATTTGCTTCAATGTTGCATTTTGCAAGATAAATATTTATATACAAAGTTATATAAATAAATCATCAAAATAATATTATCTGAAAAATATTTCGATATAATTAATATTGAGTGCGGTATATTATGAAAGCGTATACTTATAATATTGTTGTTATTGCTTCTTGGTGCATTTTTTATGGTTAACACTTCTATTATATAATATTATGGAACCAAATACCCATAATTTTGTTTGTTTCGCTTCTCGATGATTTTATCATAAGATTTTATAAATATATAAATAAATTAAAATAATCTTATCTTTATTGTACATTATTAAAGTACTATAAATAGCTGGTTTATTGCCTGTAGGCAATTTCTGACAACCAACCAGTTTTACAAATGAGACACATACTTACAACTCAAAAACAACACTTATGTGATACAGAATACAAACCAAACATACATACATTTACACATAGACTAAAAGTCATCATCGTCATCGCTATTATGCCACTTTCCTTTCAAAGAAGCCAGAAAGCTTCTGGCGCCACAAACTCCTATACTTGTATTAAATGTTTCGTTTCCGTCACTGTCCTGCGATTTATCATGCATACTTTCCTCTTAAATGTGATTAACACATATCCGTCCTGATAAATCTGGTTTATAATATATTTTTGCCATTTAGAGACGTCAAAGCTACAGAACTTAGAATGTTTTGAATGAATATGTACATATTCATTCAAAACATTCCTTGTCACATTATATCAATGTGACCAAGGACTCTTTAAATGCTAACAAAATTCGTTTTTATTTTAAATGCGAACATAATCTCAAAACATTCTTTTGAATTCTTCGTCAAAGAATTGGCCTCGTACCCTACTTATCTATCGTGTCTCCTTAAAGAATTGGTCTCGTACCCTACTTATCTATCGTGTCTCGTAAAAGAATTGGTCTCGTACCTTACTTATCTATCGTGTCTCGTAAAAGAATTGGTCTCGTACCCTACTTATTTATCGTGTCTCCTAAAAGAATTGGTCTCGTACCCTACTTATCTATCGTGTCTCGTAAAAGAATTGGTCTCGTACCCCACTTATCTATCGTGTCTCGTAAAAGAATTGGTCTCGTACCCTACTTATCTATCGTGTCTCGTAAAAGAATTGGTCTCGTACCCTACTTATCTATCGTGTCTCGTAAAAGAATTGGTCTCGTACCCTACTTATCTATCGTGTCTCGTAAAAGACAGGTATTTGTAAAATACCTCGTTATGACATTATCACATCATATATATGGAAAGATACAATATTGGCTTTAGTTTTACTTTAATTTTTTATTGATTTCTTTTCCTTATTTCGAAACCAGGCCACAACTCAATAAAAAAATTAAGTAAAGCTAAAACCAATTGTGTTTTTTTTTTCATGTATAAACATGGAGTTTAACAAAATTAACGTCGGCTCAATAAATAAATACATATCACATCCTTAACTCAGCGTCGAGATATCCGCCCATTCAAAATCTATAAGTTGTATTGACTACGGATAGAACGGAGCATGTTTATAACATACAGATAGTACACTACCCACTTGGGGGAAATACGGGGATACAGAGAGACTGGAAAATTGCCGCTGGATGAAAAAATATATGTAACGATTACACACGAAGTTACAGAACACTCAAAAAACAAAAAAAAAAAACAATCCCTGTATTTATTATACACAGACTATTGGCTACACTATTTGCGAGAGACAAATTAGTGATAGATTAAAATAAAGATTTGTAGGATTTTTAAAAACTAAAATGGGCATTAATTGGGCAAGTAGTTTAAGGGTCGTTCACATTCGTTCACTTTCAGTGATCACTCCGGATGATCGTCCAAGATGAAAAGGTGTGAACGGGCGTTTCATCAATAGTGATCACTAGCGATGACGGAGGAAAGAGATTACCACTCGTCATAATTTTGATGAAAGGTCCTTTCACTGAAACGACCATAAACAAGTTTTATCTTATTATTTGTTTTATTCTCTATGAATTTTTATTGAATGTCAGAATCATGTACAAAATTATTATGCAGTCGAGAGCTATATTAGTTTATTTTATATATTATTTTTCATTTTTGAGTTTGTTTAATTAAAATATGTTAAACTACATACAACATGATTGAGAGTGTTGACATGGCAGTGAAAGCATAGGATGAACAAGTGTGAACAGACGTGTTCACTTTCGATGAACCCTGACACTGTGGATGATCATCCAAAGTGAAGCAATGTGAATGCTACTTTACATACGTATTTATGTATCGTAAAATTTTCGTAAAAAAAAATGCGAAAAAAATTAATTATGTTAACCTTGGATTTTTTTACATTAATACAATAAAATATTTGTGTGTGTGTGTGTTTGTTTTTTTTTTTTATTATTTATTTTATATATTATTTTTCATTTTTGAGTTTGTTTAATTTTTTTTTATTTAATATTGTTACATTGTATTTTTGTTGTTATGACTTAAAGTTTTAAATTCGATAACACACCTCAGAAGAATATTCATGTGATTTAATATACTTTGTAATACATTTTAAAAAAAATAATAAATGCTTTTGTCTTTTTGTAACGCACTAACTACCTCACACACGACAATTATTCGATATGAAATTGTGTTTCATTACAGTCATTCGAAATAAAATTGTGTTTCATAACAATCATTCGATATAAAATTAAGCTTCATAACAGTTATTCGATACAAAATTAAGTTTCATAACAGTTATTCGATATAAAATTGTGTTTCATTACAGTCATTCGATATAAAATTTTGTTTCATTACAACCATTCGTTATATATTTTTTATCTTTCAATAAAAATTAATTCACCGTACATCCAAAATATGTATTTTTATACCTGGATTGCTAATCACATTTGTAAAGTGAGAATATTTCATAATTAAACAAAAAATTACAAAACATACATACATACAAACATACATACCATCACGCCGCTTCCCTCGCGGGGTAGACAGAAAGGATCGAGCGCCACTTCCTTCTATCCTTGCATACATCTTTCGCTTCCGTTACTGTCACACAATTCCTCATGCATGCTCTCCTGTTCAATGTGCTCAACACGTGACCGTCCTGTAGGATTTGATTCAAATGATCTTGCCATTTAATCCTCGGACGTCCACGTTCCGAGCACCATTCCTCTTAGCCAAATATATCTTCTTAGTCATTCTGTCCTCATTCATTCTTTCCATGTGCCCAAACCATCTTAACTTATCTACATTCATCCTTGTTATTACGCCAACTTTCATTCCACATTCCTTTCGTATATCACTGTTGCGCACACGATCTCTCAGACTTTTACTACACATCCTTCTCAACGATCTCATTTCAACTGCATTTATGCCACTTTCATCCTTCTTTAACCATGTCCACGTCTCACTTGCATAAATTACAAAACAGTTTATTCTATTATATATTTTATAGCCTACACGATATTACACCAACAAATAATTTTATTTGAGATATTCTCTCATAAAAAAAAAAAACAAGACAGTCATTCAGGAGGTGTGGTATACACTACCGTCACATAAATACGTCTTCTTTCTCTTGTCCCTATTAGGTCGGAAATTAATTGCCCATAAATACTTTCTCCAGAGATTCCTATCTTTGCTGCTTAGAGAATCTCTGACCATTCCAAACCAAGTCAACATACAGATTTTATTAAAAAAGGTAACAAATATTAAAAAATAATTGACTATTTATGTATTCATTATTAACTGTAGATTGATAACAAACAATTTCATAGAGAAATACATTCAAATTAAACACAATCAATATACAAAGGGCGAGTTCATCATAAAGCCGTGATCTCTTCTAGCTAACCCAATATTTGTTATTGTCAATGTGTACGGGTCATCCCCATATTTTTTTTTATTTTTTTTTTTAATAATTTTTGTTATATATACAAAATTTTAGATAATCTTATTTACTCAATTAATGAATTATTATTAATAATGTATATTACTTTTTTTTAACTTATTTCAAACATCTCGAGACTTGAAGAGATATTTTTATTATAAAATACGATTTTTTTTTGTGTTTCAGTCGGTAAATTTCTTAATGAGAATTGTTATGCGATATTATTAAAAAAAATAAAAAAAAATCCTTTTCTCTACTCTGTCTGTAATATTTGTTGTTATCTTAAGTTTAATTTTATTAACATGTCAAAGGCTAGTTATGTTTTAAAAATATTATTATATTCTTCTACTACTGTTTTTATAAATTTGTATTACCTTTTCACAGAAACACTGTTACTATGGCTAATAATATTATTGCATTAGATAATACATTATTCTGTATCTGACAATCGGTTTTATAAAAACTTAGCTCTTGACTTGAAATACTCTAATATTAATTATTATTTTGTGTGATAGCTGTAATCACTAAATCTAAATTCTGTTTTCTCTTCTGTCTGTAATTATTGTTATTTTATTAAGTATATTTGTTTGAATTAGTATTTGCTATTTTTAGTAAAATTGTAACTAACACATTAGAGGCTGATGCCATTAATATATAAATATAGTAACTTAATTTGGTTTTATATTTATGCATATTGTTTATTTTCCTAGTTGTAAGATTTATTTCTTTGTAATCTTATGAGCGAAATACTTGTTTCTTTAAGATAAATAAAATAAATTGAAAAAAAAAAAAAAAATTGTAAAGATGGTGAGTGACTTAATTTTGCCCCGTTTCATAGTATTTAAACCATCACGAGAGCGCCAGTAAATAGCGGTGTTTATTTGGTTTCTAAAGGTGTTTATAGGTCGATTTTCCTTTATGGAGCTGTTAGGCGGTTCCATAGAATAGATCCGGAAAACCAAAAGCTCTCTCAAAGAATTTAAATTTACTGGCTCTGTACATAAGTCTATTAACGACCAATGCTAAAAAGTGCCAAGGCCTTCTAGTAGTAGAGTCAAGGGACAAAAATTCTGTGATGCACGATAGTGCCATTTTGTTTATAGCCTTATAAGGCCTTATAAGACCAAAAGGCGCGATTCAAATGCCACCCTTATCTCAACCTTCAACCAGTACAATCACTCGTAAAATGAGCCATGTGCAGCACTATTAAAAGTGGCGGGTATTATTGCTAGTACTAATCAGTACTAAAGGTGACCAAATGAGCTCATAATTATTTTAATAATATTTTTGTCTCATTAGTTGCGTAAATATATATGATTGGTTCTATATATGGTTATATAATATGGTTGCCCAATAAGATATCTTGTACGAGTTGTATTACGAAATAACTGAAATCCAGTATCCGATTAATATTATGTCATGTCTACTGCATACTGAGACGCTTTCTGTTTATGTTGAAATTTTAAAATCAGAAAAAATGATTAGTTAGTGTCTTTAAATAATATGATCTCTTTCTAAGAATTTTGAACTTGGCACAAATAGTTCAACAAGAGAAGGAATGCCGTTATCCTAGAAAAAAATAATATAGGTATTATTGTTTTTCATCCTATTTATACTATATTGGCATTTCTCATAATGTGTAGGTGGCCACTGGCCTCGCTGTATGTAATAAACATGCAGAATGTACTCTGCAATCATAAAAAGTAAAGTAATTAGGATGGGTAGTAGGTATGACTATCACTTAAATTAATATGTAAAATGTCTTTTCAAATAAATAAATAAGTAAATAGTAAAAAAGTTTAATAAATCATTACAACTTGTAAATTATTTATTTATTCATGATGTTTTGCGAATAAGGAAACTTACAGAAAGGGGGTGGGAGACTTGTTACCTTCCGGAGACTCTAAGGAATAAGAAGGATATTATCTTTTATAAAACCATACTTCCTTCAAAATTTAATTCATATGAAATGTAGACGACATAGACGACAAAAACTGTTTTCTAATTACTGAGATCGTCAGCCGAATAAATTTATCCACACACTCTACGTAAAATTCAAAAATATTTTCTCCTGATTTTATGCAATCATCACAACTTTCATAATATTATTTTATAATAATAAACACGTCTTTATTGTCAAAATAAGCTAAATTGAAAATTGGTTTATAGACTCATTTGAGTGTCCCCCTCCACGGAAATCTTTAGTAAAAGATTTATTCGTATTGAAGGGAAACCAGAGTATGTATTACCTTGAGGCAATATCTTCCAGTAAACCTAAAAAAATATTTGATCAACGTGTTTCAGCATAAAGTGAGTTTAGATAAATTAGAATGCATAGGACATGTAAAACAGAAAAAATAGAATATAATATAAAACAAGAATACTACTTATATAAATATAAAAAATGTCAGCATTCTCAACTATAAACCTATACCCATATACATGTATCTAAATGAGTTCTATCTACTGTTAATGAGATGGTGGGTTATTTTTAAGGGATTTTACTTTATATTTGAATGAGACAATAGAAGAATAGGGCCGAATATAATTGGGCAGGTTGATCCAGATTCTGATAGAATGTGCGGTGAAAGATGATGTGTAAAAAGATGTGGGAATTCCAGAAACCGATTATTTTAGGACTTTATCAATAGACCATGGGAATAAAGGGAAAAAAATCGTTCGAAGAGGTATTCAGAAGCTTCATACTTGAGGGTATTAAAAAGAAGGCTAAAATATTTATTTATTTATTTATTTATTAAATATGTAAGTTGTTTCCTCGTGTGATGACCATTTGACTTCTGTACTAAATTGAGAGATGTGGTCATATTTATTCAGACTAAAAATTTAAGGAATGCAAACATTTTGCAGCCGATCCAACATAGCACTAAGTTTTTCAGAGGTATCTAGGAAAGCGCAGTCTGCATTTATTTATTCCTTACTGCTATACATTGGTTATAATATCAATAAACAACAATTAAATTTGAAAATCAATAATTAAAGTACCTACATAGGTGTACGTATTTAAGAATTGATAATTATGTATACAGTTCAATGCTCAGAGAGCAAGTTTATCGCTAGATTGCTTTATTATACATTACCTACATTTTTTACTTTTTTACATTTTAATGTATGTTTTAGCGTTTTCAATTCTTTCTTTATCTTTTATTTAATAAAATGCCTCAAATTTATGTTTTTTAGTTGGTAAGAAAGTGTAACATAGATATATTTATGTATATGTATTTATTGCATTTTATAAATAATGTAACTATGGTCGCGTTAGTACCATAAAAGAAGATTCAAAATATCGTCGCTGCATATTCAAAAAGAGGTATGTGCGAACATTTTTAGGCAGGCATAGGTACTCTTTAAAAACTGTTCATTAGGGCATTAAAATTGTTGTTTGGACTTTTTATTGGTATGCGAAATAATTCTTTAAGTATTGAATTTTTATATTTGATATCTTAATAAAATGATTATGATGTCATTTTAAGCAATTTATTCTTGAAATTTCAAGACATTGATAAATTCACATGCACCCCTTTTTGAATATGCAACGACGTTGTCTTAGTTTCGGATTATCTTGATCTGTGTTAATTTTCCATAAAGGTATATTATGTAATGCTAAATGTATGTATGGGATGATCTGCGATATTATTGTACTAAACTTTAAAAAAAAATCCAATATTTTAAGAAAATTTTGAAATAATTAAAAAGATTAAATTTTTTAAAACACCGTAAATTTTCATATAATATATAAGTTAAATTATTCCCAGGCGTCTGTCGGAGCAAGTTCTATCATCAGTAGATATTTAATTAAAACTAAAAACAAAATTATGATGTAAACAGAATATCTTCTCATCTCTCCCCTCCCACTCTACCAGCATTACAAAATAAAAGTATATAAAGGCATTCGGTTTATATGTATCATTAGTTTTATTTACTCACTGATGATGGAGCTTGCTCCGAAAGGCCTCAGGAAATGATTGAACTCAATTTAGTGAAAATCAACAGTGTTTTTTGATTAATAGGCATATATTTTATTCAGTTTAAAAACAACCAATAGGTACACAAAAAAAGACATCAATTAAGTTATTATTCTTTATTTTCGTAATTAATAAATCATTTATCAAATCATAAAAGGATCTTAAAACTAAGTCAACAAGACAACAAAAAATATCGTTCTATGGTCCATAGGACTTCCCGAACAAGAGATCACAATATTTAACGCCAAGCTCAGAACAGACTGAATGGCAAACTGCTTCGTGTCTTAACACTCACATTTACGTTACTACCAACTATTGTGTAAAATTAATATTTGTAAAACATTTTGTAAAACTTGTCCTTAACATCGGTATCATATTTCTTGTCCGTTACGTCGTATTTCTTGAAAAACTTGTCCTTAACGTCGTATTTGTCTTCATCAGAGTCATATTTCTTGTAGTACTTGTCTTTCTTGTCATATTTCTTATAAAACTTATCCTTTACATCATATGTATCCCATTCATCAAATTCATATTTTTTGTCCTTTTTGTCGTGTTTCTTGTAAAACTTATCCTTAACATCGGTATCGTATTTCTTGTGGTACTTGTCCATTACGTCGTATTTCTTGAAATACTTGTTCTTAACGTCGTACTTGTCTTCATCAGAGTCATATTTCTTGAAGTACTTATCCATCTTGTCATATTTTTTGTAAAACTTATCCTTAACGTCGTATGTATCCCATTCATCAGAATCATATTTTTTGTCTTTTTTGTCGTGTTTCTTGTAAAACTTGTCCTTAACATCGGTATCATATTTCTTAAAATATTTGTCCACTACATCATACTTGTCTTCATCGGAGTCATATTTCTTATAGTACTTGTCCTTTTTGTCATATTTTTTGTAAAACTTATCTTTCACGTCGTATGTATCCCATTCATCAGAATCATATTTTTTGTCCTTGTTGTCATGTTTCTTGTAAAACTTGACCTTAACATCGGTATCGTATTTCTTGTGGTACTTGTCCATTACGTCGTATTTCTTGAAATACTTGTCCTTAACGTCGTACTTGTCTTCATCAGAGTCATATTTCTTATAGTACTTATCCTTCTTGTCATATTTCTTGTAAAACTTATCCTTAACGTCGTATGTGTTCCATTCATCGGAATCATATATTTTGTCCTTTTTGACGTATTTCTTGTAAAACTTGTCCTTTACATCGGTGTCATATTTTGTAAAATATTTATCCATCACGTCATATTTATTAAAAAACTTGTCCTTTAAATCATGTTTATCTTCATCGGAGTCATATTTCTTGTAGTACTTATATTTCATATCCGTGTCATAATACTTGGTATTGTACTTATCATAAACATCGTATTTTGTGCCATAGTTTTCCTTTACATACTTGTCGAGTACGCTATCGTATTTATCATATTTAGTGTACTTGTCATCATAATATTTCTTACCATACTTATTAGTCAAGACGTCATCTGAGAATTTAGTTTTCATATCTTTATAATATTTGGTCTTATATTTGTCCTTTACATCGGTATCATGTGTTTTATCCCAGTCGTAAGTATCGAACTTTTTGAAATATTTGTCATCTTTGTCATATTTGTTCATGGTTTCTCTGACGTATCTAGAATTATACTTGACATCTTCATCGTTTTCGTCGTCCCATTTGTAATCTGTTGTGACTTTGTTTTTAAACATGTCATCATATTTTTTGTTAAATTTGATGTCAAATAAAGCATCATAAAATTTATTTTTTTCATCTGTATCAGTATCGAGCTTATTGTCTAAAAATTTCTTAAATTTCAAGTCATACAATGCGTCGAAAAATTTCTTTTTAATATCTTTGTCTTCTTTTGTATCATAATTCGTGAAATCAAATTTATCTTTCAAGGATCTTACGTATCTTGTCTTATGAATATATTCATCGAATTTGTCATCTTTGGTGAACTTGTCCTTTTTATGTTTCTTGTCGTGCTCAAACTTGTATTTTTCTACTTCATCAGAATCATATTTCTTGTCCTTCATATCAGTGTCATATTTTTTGGAATACTTGTTCATCACATCATACTTGTCTTCCTCAGAGTCATATTTCTTGTAGTACTTATCCATCTTGTCATATTTCTTGTAAAACTTATCCTTTACATCGTATGTGTCCCATTTATCAGAATCGTATTTTTTGTCCTTTTTGTCATGTTTCTTATAAAACTTGTCCTTAACATCAGAATCATATTTCTTAAAATATTTGTCCAATACGTCATATGTGTTTTCATCAGAGTCATATTTCTTGTAGTACTTGTCCTTTTTGTCATATTTCTTGTAAAACTTATCTTTCACGTCGTATGTGTCCCATTCATCAGAATCATATTTTTTGTCATTTTTGTCATGTTTCTTGTAAAACTTGTCCTTAACATCGGTGTCATACTTCTTGAAATACTTGTCCATTACATCATACTTGTCTTCATCAGAGTCATATTTCTTATAGTACTTGTCCTTCTTGACATATTTTTTGTAAAACTTATCTTTCACGTCGTATGTGTCCCATTCATCAGAATCATATTTTGTATCTTTTTTGTCGTGTTTCTGGTAAAACTTGTCCTTAACATCGGTGTCATACTTCTTGAAATACTTGTCCATTACATCATACTTGTCTTCATCAGAGTCATATTTCTTGTAGTACTTGTCCTTCTTGTCAAATTTCTTGTAAAACTTATCCTTAACATCGGTGTCATACTTCTTGAAATACTTGTCCATTACATCATACTTGTCTTCATCAGAGTCATATTTCTTGTAGAACTTATCCTTAACGTCGTATGTGTCCCATTCATCAGAATCATATTTTGTATCTTTTTTGTCGTGTTTCTTGTAAAACTTGTCCTTAACATCGGTGTCATATTTCTTGAAATGCTTGTCCATCACATCATACTTATCTTCATCAGAGTCATATTTCTTATAGTACTTGTCCTTCTTGTCAAATTTCTTGTAAAACTTGTCCTTAATATCAGTGTCATACTTCTTGAAATACTTGTCCATTACATCATACTTGTCTTCATCAGAGTCATATTTCTTGTAGAACTTATCCTTTTTGTCATATTTCTTGTAAAACTTATCCTTAACGTCGTATGTGTCCCATTCATCAGAATCATATTTTGTATCTTTTTTGTCGTGTTTCTTGTAAAACTTGTCCTTAACATCGGTGTCATATTTCTTGAAATGTCTGTCCATCACATCATACTTATCTTCATCAGAGTCATATTTCTTATAGTACTTGTCCTTCTTGTCGTGTTTCTTGTAAAACTTGTCCATAACATCGATGTCATATTTCTTGAAATACTTGTCTTTAACATCATATTTGTCGTCATCAGAGTCATATTTCTTGTAGTATTTGTCCTTCTTGAGAGTAGTTTCTTTGACATCTGAAAATAAGAAAAATATAAATAAAACTGACACCTTCAGGATCACCACTGGAGTCCGGCAGGGCTGTGTATTGGCACCTTATATCTTTGCCATAATTATGGACTACCTGCTCAGAAAATCTATTCTGGGCCCTGGCGGTGTGCCTTTATCACAGCGTGAAAACAGTGAGACGTCTGTGGGAGTGCTGCACGATCTTGAATATGCGGATGATCTAGCCCTTTTTGATACATCCGTGGACGAATTACAGTGCAACGCTAATGCTCTTTATGAAAATTCTTTGCTCCTTGGCCTTCGTATCAACGCTGGTAAAACGGAGTACATATG
Source organism: Athripsodes cinereus (assembly GCA_947579605.1). Lineage (NCBI taxonomy): Eukaryota > Metazoa > Arthropoda > Insecta > Trichoptera > Leptoceridae > Athripsodes > Athripsodes cinereus. The sequence goes on along the minus strand of OX388307.1, from coordinate 34,511,499 downwards.
TAATAGTACATGCACGAGTACTCACACCGGCGCACCCAGCAAAGACCTGTAATCTCCGTAATACAAGAGAGACGATGGTCCTGGCTGGGACATGTTTTGAGAATGCCCAATGATAGTTGGCCAAAAAGAGCACTGTTCTTCCGTCCGCAGGGGTTCCGTAGGCCCGGGCGACCCTCTTTCACAATACACCGTTCCTATGACAACGATATCAGAGCGCAAGGAATGTCGTGGAAAGAGGTGACGCAATTGGCACAGAGACGCTCTGAATGGAGGAGGCTGGTTTCTGCCCTGTGCTCCCGAGAGGAGCGTTGAGGGCGATGATTATGAAATAAAACTAGCTGACCCGGCAAATGTTGTTTAGCCATAGGTATACATTGTTTCTAGATTACTAATATCGCTATTAAAAAATAGGGGTTGATGGTAGAAGGGTGAAAATTTAGGGCTGTATGTATTTTTAATGTCTCACCATAAAAAAATAAAAATAAAAAAAATATCCAAAATTTTTCTAAAAAAATCGGGGTGGATCACCCTTAACTTTTAGGAGTATGAAAAATAAATGTTGGCCGATTCTCAGATCTACCCGATAAGCACACAAAATTTCATCAAAATCGGTGCAGCCGTTTCGGAGGAGTATGATAACAAACACCGTGACACGAGAATTTTATGTATTAGATAATATGTATTAAATCATTTATTTATTTATTCACCATTACGGTATTCCCCACAAGTGCATGTAATAAATTTGCAAATCATCCTCTCCATTCCAATGCAAGTGAGAAAATTGAGGATAAGTGGCATAACTCGTCGCTAAATTGGAGATCTTTAATGTCTTACATGGGATATTTCACGAATAATCTCCTTTTAAAGACACACTTACAAAAAAAAGAGTGGGAGACCAATTTTATTCAAGGGAATCCACAAGCAATATTTACACTTTGTTTTAACAATTCATTGATACAGGCTAGCGTAACCTGATGATGAGAGCGGAGGCTCTTGAAAGCCGGCTCGTGACTAATAAAGTCATAACGGAAGCACAAAATAAGTTATTTATTTCCGAATAATCAATCAGTTCCTAATTCCTTCTAAGGACTTCTTTGTCACTTCTTCTGTAAAGTGGTGTAAATATGATTTCCAGTTGTCTGAATCTTTGTAATGTATGCAGTCTGTCCAAACCCAAAAAATAAAATTAAAAAGAGTTTTCCGCTAAGAGGTCCGCTACTATTTCGACACGTTAGTGTCATTTACTAGCAGATTAAAAACTGAGTGCAAAACATAATATTATGTATAAAATTCTTGACAACTATGTATGGCTAGGGGCGGTGGTATTTTAATAATTGGTTGAAAACAGTTGGGTGTAGTAAGGGAAGGAGAACATTGAAAACGGTGGAGATTTTTGTGATGCTATCTGCTATTTTGTGTTGCCAGTAAAACAAACAGAAAACATGTGATAATAATATGTGATAATAATTTTTAATTACCTTTAGTATCATCGGTGTGATAGAAGAAATCCTTGACTTTATCAATTGTAGTTTTGTCCTGGACTTTAGGCAACACTACGAAGCCACTGGTGGCAACTACCCCAAGAACCAAGAACACGAAGAGAAACCTCATGGTGAAGTTTTCTACGGACAAATGTGACAAGAAACACTCGACACTCTCTTTTATATTTGAAAATTTATCTGACGCAGAAGACCTCAATCACCTCAGAATTTCTGTTTATTTTATTATTATATTTATATATATTACAAATAATTTAATCAACATTATTAAGCACCTTTGCCAATCTGACATAATATAATTATATAAATATATACTGAATGATTAAATTGTAAAATATTTTTATTAATCATAAATTCTAAAAACATCTAATCTTTTTTCTAGACTGAATATTTATTCGAAGTTAATCATTTTCATTACACGACGAAATATTACGTAAATGAGATTACAATAGACTGAAAATAAATACACCATTACTTGACTCGTAATATTTGACTCGGAGGCCTATCGGATAGATATCCATCATCAGTGAGTTTTCACTATAAAATGATATGTATCATCTTCAAGTCAGCGACGAAGAATGTCGACCGTTGTATGTGTTATATTTTGATATTTAAAGTAGTTAGTTCGCTATCTTCTCTGAAGGAAGGTGTAATATGATATAACTTTTTACCATCCCATCTGTTGCCTTCTTCACAAAGAACTAGGCTTTCTTTTTTTTTAAACAGAATATGAATATACTATACAGTTAGTCATGGAAGTAAAGATCGAGGGCCGTAGAGGAGACTGAAGGATACGTCTCTCCTGCCTCCAGAATATTTGCAGTGGGCAGAGATGAAAAGTGTGCAGGCATTTTCTTGCGCTGCACAGGCCAAAAGAAATTTTTCACGAAGTCTAGAGGCCCCGACGTGAATTTTGAAAGAAAAGTGAATAAAAAAAATGCTTTTTTTAATCATTTTTTACTCAATGGTTGTCTCAGATTTTTTTTGCATGTGTAGCTAGTTTTGTGATACATAGGTAATTCTTAATTGTAAAAATAAATGCACTTCCAATTTTATTACACAATCGAAGTGCGTGGTTCGAAAATACCTTTCTGTTTGATCTGTGAATATCGTTCTTAATATAATATTAAAAATGGAATTTACTTCCTCGCCCGACTTAAGCCAGAAGGCAGAATCTGTATACATTATTATGTTGTTCTTAATTATTTATTACAATGAAACGAAACAAAAAATAAAATTTAAAAAAAAATGAATTTGAAGATTAATAAGAATGAGAATGGAGTCAGTTTCTCTCTCGCTCACGTCCCTCATCACTACAACGCAAAACCTCTCACATTCTTCCTTTCCCAATTCACGTAACCATCCTATAACAAACCTGTCCAAGTTCACACTTTTTCCAGGCACATACTTATTTTGGATAACATGCATAACTTAATAGTAAAGTCTTTGATCCAAAAAGGAGTAGTGTCGTTGGGCGAAAGTGGTCCGTACCGGCAAGAGCTTGAGTATTGGAACATTTTCTTTTGTAAAATTTTAATTAATAAATAAATAAAAAAAAATCTAGTACTATGAGTTATGACATATCGTAGTTGCATATTCAAAAAGAGGTATGTGCGTAAAAAAATTAGGCATAGTCTTTAAAAACTGTTATTGAGGCATTAAAATTGTTATTTGGACTTTTTATTAGCATGTGACATTATTCTTTAAGTATTGATATTATATATAAATAGTACTTATTAAGTATTGGCATTATTTAATAAGTACTATTTGATACTAAGAATCACTTTATAAAATGGTTATGATGTCATTTTAAGCAGTTTATTCTAGATATAATAATATAATGTCAAAACATTTATAAATTCACATATACCCCTTTTTGAATATGCAACGACGAGATTGTACAGGGTATATTTTTGTTAAACCGTAATGCTTTGAGAGTTCTTGTCAAATATAAGTTTAAATAAATAATCACGTTGCCAACAGACCATCGGCATATAGAAAATATATGCATGTCAGGAAATATTAAATTAGGGACAGTTAGCATAATATATTGTCACTGAATCGAAGATGTCAAATGTCTTGTAGTAATGTTTTACGAACATAAGAAGTCTTTTGCAGAATATTAGAAGACATGCAGAAAAGAGTGGAAGATCTATTATCTACTGTGAACTCCGTAGTGGAAAGTTAAATATTCTTTTGGAATATGTTGTACTTACCTACGAAACGCATGTTTTGTTATTTGTTCGATATGGAATATTTCCCTCCCGTTATGCGTTTTGATAAGGTCATCAATATTATATGATAACTTCAGTCAAAATATTGAGATTTATTACATCAAGCAACAACCCAGATTAACAGACATTGTGCGTAAATCTATTTTTTTTTTTGTATTTTATAAGTCTCTTAATATTTCTCTTGCGAGCGCAATATGGTGTCGGCTAATAGACCTATTTCAATGAACACACCATAGACAAACCGCATTAAATAACATTAAATAAATCACATTAAATAACACTTTTATTCAAACTGTATTAGGATTTGCTTGAAAATATTGGATCAGGGTTTTCCGTGTATGTGTTTGTATCATCACGTAAGTATCCATAATAAAATTGTCTTGTTTTGAATCCATTAATCTTTGAAACTATCTCAATCTGTGTGAATTGTCTATGTAATGGTCACATGAAGAGAGGGGGTACAAATCACGCAAACACAAAAAATAATAAGTACCTAAATAATTTTTATTTATTTATTTTATTGAACATAAAAAATAATACAGATATGACAATGCATAAACTATTTGATAAGAACTCAAATCTAAACATCCTCCTTATAGAGACAAGTCTCGTGTAAGGGAGGAATTAAATAAGTATGGTATGCATCCCTCCCCCAGCTCGTATCTAGGTGCTCCATGATATATTCTAACGTTCTAGAAAGATCCACCTCATATATATGTATATTTCAGGAGTTGTAGACCCCTACTTATCCACGGGCAGGCCGATCAAAACCGCTGTCGTGGAAATATTTTTTACTACTACTTGATATATTATAACAATGTACAGTGAAGGATAATATTTATTTCTATCATAAAAGGCTAATAACCTTTTACATAAGTTTAAACATATTTTTACAAAAATTAATCAATATATATAAAAAAAAAAACCTTAATTGAACAATAAAATATTAAAAATATTGGTGCATTTAAATATTTAACCAATATTAACTTCATACAAACATAAACAAGTGTATTAGGCATTCGTGGGGATACATAGTATCTAGTATAAAAACACCGATGATATTATAAATTCATATCTATGTACAATGAATACAACTTAGATCATCAATATATTCATACTGGGTACTACTGGCGAATATTCCGAAACGACATAAAACGAGGACGTTTTGTAGTTATTTAGATGTTATATTTAAGAAATTTGTAATAAGTGTAATAAAAATTATCGAATAGTTATAATATAATGATAAATAAAATAATAATTAAAATTACACGGATGATCTACCATTGTGTCATTGCGAAGGTCACATTCTACTGATAATAGCGATAGAATAGGATTTCTTCTTTTAGCGTAGCGACACTGTGCAAGACGAGACATCACGTAGAAATAAATATTTTTATTTTGATCTTATATGCTCCACTGGGGCATCAGTTGGTGATTATTATAGGTATACTAAATGCCAAACCCCCCTAATGAGATTCAGTTGCTACGCGGACTATACAAGTCTGCATCTAAGTAGGTATGTTGAAGAGAAAATAATTATGTATGTCAATTTTTAGCTAAATTGACATATTAAATAAATAAATAAATCTTTACTGGCCAAATTTAAAATAAATATTCAAGAAATACACAACATGATATCATGATAATTAAAATAATCTGGACCAAAAGGCGGACTTGTTGCTGAGCAACGTCTTCCAGACAACCCTTTTATAAAAAAAAAAACAAATAAAAATAAACATATGTACATAACTCATTTTATCTTTCTTAGTATTCACTGTGTCGGTGTTTAGGTAGTAGAATTCATATCGAAATAAATAAAACAAGCGTTTTATTCTACTAATGATTTATTCGAGGACATTGTCAATCTCCTTGACAATGTCCTTATAAGACGAAAGACGTCTCTCTCATCGAATAAATCATTAGTAGAATAAAACGCCTGTTTTATTTATTTCGATCTTTCTTAGCATTTAAATAGCCTCACAAACATAAAGATCTGCAAACCCATTCATGTCTCAAAAACCATTCAAAATTTTCGCCATCTTAGGAGTCAGATCACATAAAAGACTGGGCAGACCTGTGTGGAGGGTAATCCTTCCAAATCATAGAAAGAACGCATAATATTTTAAAATATTCCGTAGAGCACCTGACGAAGAATTGGTCTCCCACTCTACTCGACAAGCTTTCGAGTGGCATGTAAAAGGCGGGTTTTCGAAAAAATAAAAACATTTTACATCTTAAATTCAGCGAGGAGTTTTCCACCTTTCCTCAATGTCTTCATTTTTGTTGGTCCGGAGAGAACAGCTTTCGTGTTTATTTCATGTAGCTGGTTTGCAAGCTACCTCATTTACGGGGTACGCCGTTGTGGTATAATGGTAGTAGTAGTATTTTAAAATATTTCTTTGATTAAAATATAATGTAGAAATTTTGACAAATCAAATCAACAAAAATGAAAACTTGCATTTCAAAAAATGCTTCAACCAATAAATATCAATGACTTACAATCATTCATTCATATCGTCACGGCATTCCCCATAAGTAGGATACCAGCAGATTGTATGCAATAAACGTACAAGTCGTCATCTCCGAGCCAGTGAAAGTCAAAGCATTCAGTATAGGTGATATACCTCATTGCCAAACTGAGGAAGCTACTAGGTATCTTAAATGTGAGTTTTTAAAAATATCTGCATTTTACAGAACAAACAATAACCCTCAATCACTTAAATAGTAATTTCATGTTAACAAACAATGTATGAGAAGTAAATTAAATAATGTTGAAAAAAAATATTAACAGCTGTTTTAAAAAGTGGTATTTTTTGACATAGTGCAGTCTCCCTTTAACAATTAATATTTATTGCTAACAAGCAAGCTAAAAATTTTAATCAGTCGTTAGTCTATTAAATTATTTCAATAATAGTTATTAGTAGGTACTATTCTACTATCTACTATTCCATAACGGTATAACCCACTAGTGAGGTAGCCAGCAGACCAGCCGCATCATTAAACATGCAAGCTTTCCTCTCCGAGCCAACAAAAAAAAAAACATCCAGGATGGGTGGCAAATTTTAAGACGTAAAATGTCCTTATTTTTTCGAAAATTTGCTTTCTACAGGACACTTGAAAACTTACTGAAAATAGTGAGAGGCAAATTCTTTGCTGGGTGCTCCATGGAAAATTCAGTCAGGAGTCTATTTATTTATTCTGTATGAATCAAACAGTAAGTACAAACATCAAAAAACAGCAATGAGCAAACCAATTAAGATCCTTTTCTTACCAATCTAATTAACATAATTTTGAGGAAGTTTATTTAATAAAAAATACTCAGACTTAAAATGCTAAAACATAAAAATTAAAAAAAAAATGTAAAGAATGTAGAAATGAAAAAAAAATGTTAAAAATGTAAATAAGATGTAAAAAAAAGAAAAAAAAGTCTGTGGTATTATTCCAATAATTGTCATACCAACAGAAAGTATTTATTTATAATGTTAAATTTTAATATTTAATTTTTTCTGCTCAGACAAAATTATTGTATTTCCCTGAGATGAAAAATAAATTAATATCCAAATGAGTAAGTATGTAATTGTTTCTCTATACTAATATTATAAAGAGGTAAGATTTGATTGTTGCATTGAATAGGTTCCGAAACTACTTGAACCTATTTGAAAAATTCTTTCACTATTGGGAAGCTACACTATCCCCGAGTGGCTTTACTACATTTTCAAAAAAAATAGGGATCCTAACATAAACTTTTTATTAAATACCTATCTACCCGTGTGAAGCCGCTTGTTTTATGATATATAGGTACATAACATGGATACATTATATTGTATCTTTAATCCATTCAACCTAATTTAATACGGTTATATTGATATTGTTTTATAACAACTATATAATTAATTATTTCAGCTTTTCGCTACCGAGATATTTTGTATATATGTATGGAAAGCAAGTCATTGCAGAAATGTATTGCTTTTTGAATATAATGGAAAGCACGCCAATGTCTTCTATGAAGGTAGCTAAGCGCTAGTAGTCTGATATTTTTGTGGCGCGGCCCGACACAACTTGGGCGTTGGCGTTTTATCCAACAACCGCACCTTTAGCGTGCTTTTTGGAATATATATCTATCCATTGTATTATATTCAATAAAATATATCTGCTATTATTTCAAAACTATCTTTTTGAATACACACACGTTACCGAAGTTATTAAATAAGATTTAAGTATTTAACTAATGAGGTCCTTAGTATAAAAGTCATCCAAATGCATGTTTAGGTATTGTCGAGATAGCTTTAATGTTGTTGTAATATAACGTCGTTACATATCATGTAATTGGCTAAAGATCACAACATTTTCTATAAAAGATGATCAAAAAAGTCCAAAACATTAATGGATACATTAAATTTTATTATTATATAGGCAAAAATTAATTTTAGTCGCACCAATTACGCCGATTTCTCTTATTTACCCTCGAAAATTTGATCAACATGGTCAAATCACGTAGTTCTCGGACTCCGCGCTTTTCACTTCTCACTCTTTTCAGATAAATATTATTCACTTCGTCATCCATTCATTCTACCTGTTCAAACCATTGCAATTTATTTACACTCCTCTTGCGTCCACTCATATGATAGATCGCGTGATAGATCACGCAATGTTTTTACCAACCATTCTTATCACTGATCGCATCTTCACAGCATTAACTCCACATTCGTCGTTTGCATATACACTATAGGTGTCGGTTCCAAAATAGCATTATGCACCAGCATTATGGCGGCCGGTGTGGCGCGGAGGTAACGCTCTTGCCTTTGAGTCACGAGGTCCCGGGTTCGATTCCCGGCCAGGGCAAAGTGAAGAATGACCTTTTTCAAATTGTCCTGGGTCTGGGTGTTACATGTATCGTCGCGTTAGTACCCACAATACAAGATTCATCTTAGTTTGGGACGAGCTCGATCTGTGTGAATTGTCTATGTATGTTATGTTATGTTATTTTTATCATGTTTGTCTCATTGTTATTGCTATCAATAGATCGAGGTGCATCATTCACTCTAGCCCTGGCCACTTTTCTTCTTTCAATGTCCCTATCACTTGCTCTAAATATTCATCGTCAACCTTTATTTCACAGATCGTTCTTTCGTTCTCTCTGTCAAACACCAGCACTTTTGTCTTCGCAACATTCATTTTTAAACAATAATAAAACCAATACCTATACTAAAGAAAGTGAGAAGAATCATTAAAGTGATATTAAAAATAAGTTACATGAGAAATAAATATAATATTTTTACAAAAATACTCTAATAATATTATTTATAACGTGCGAAAAGACAATATTAGTACTCGCGTTAGTTGATTATCATGCGGATGTTATTCGTGGTCTGATATTGTATATTGTATATTATGGAATATTATGATGTTTGTATAGAGGAGTAGTTTATTTGTTTGACATGTTGGAGGAAACTATTCCATAGCAGATTAATAAAATATAGCACTTTGAAAATATACAACTTTTTTGATTCATTAATTCATTCCTTCACGTCAATTCCCACAAGTGAGGTAAGCATTGGACTGAATGTAAATTACATTAATTGTATCGGCATTTACTTTGTAACACTTCATTTTAAATTATCAAATAAAATAAAATAAATATTTATTATTATTTTGCTTTGTGTTACTGTTGAGTAAGACTATCGCACGACCGCTTTCAAGGACTCCGAGTTCGCATCATCAGGTGCTGATCTATACTGAATTAAACAAAACAAATACAAAAGTTCGTTAGGATTTACAGTGAGGGTGTAGGGGTAGGCGGGGTCGTGTTGGTTTCAGGCGTGGAGTTCTTGGAATATGAGATGGGGAATAGTTGTAGTAAAGGAGACGAATTCGGAAGATTATTATTATTATAATCTTCTTTCTTAATAATAATAATCTTCCGAATTCGTCTCCTTTACTACAACTATTCCCCATCTCATATTCCAAGAACTCCACGCCTGAAACCAGCACGACCTTGATTACCCCTACACCCTCACTGTAAATCCTAACGAACTTTTGTATTTGTTTTGTTTAATTCAGTATAGATCAGCACCTGATGATGCGAACTCGGAGTCCGCGAAACCGGTCGTGCGATAGTCTTACTCAACAGTAACACAAAACAAAATAATAATAAATATTTATTTTATTTTATTTGATAATTTGAATGTAAATTGTCCACTTCGACCCATATAAAGATGAGACTTTCAGGACGGGTAGCATAACTCATCACTTAATTCAAATTGTTTGAATGTTTCATTCGTATTGTTTTACGAATACTTGCCTTTTATAGGACACTCAAAACTAACAGGAAATAATAAGTGGTCCTTTGATGGTCCAACCAATCTTTGATGGTCGAGATAGTAATTTCGTGATACTTTGATGGTCGAGATAGTAATTTCGTGGTACTTTGATGGTAGAGATAGTAATTTCGTGGTACTTTGATGGTAGAGATAGTATTTTCGTGGTACTTTGATGGTCGAGATAGTAATTTCGTGGTACTTTTGATGGTCGAGATAGTAATTTCGTGGTACTTTGATGGTCAAGATAGTAATTTCGTGGTACTTTGATGGTCGAGATAGTAATTTCGTGGTACTTTGATGGTCGAGAATCGGTTTTCAGGACTTTTCACTCTCGTCATCAAACTGGTGCAAGGTAATAAGAAATTTTTATTTTCTATATAAAATTTTGATTTTAAAAAGTGTACAGAGAACAATACGTGACGTCATCATGTTCGCGCACCTCTATTCAATAAATTGTTTATAAACAAGTAGCGCCACGGATGTGAACTAAGACGCGACGTCTCAAACAGAAAACATGACGATATAGAAAACATTAATGTTGTTGACCGAAGGTACTTGTTGGAAGTCCATTTCAAGATAATTGGAAAAAAAAAAGATTGATTGATGAATGATTGATGAAAAAAAGAAAGATGAGCTTGATTTTTTTTTTTTTTTAAAAAAACTGAACACTTTCAATTGTTCCATTAAAATATTCACATTCACACCAAAGGTCCTTTACAAACAAGTATCTCCACAACGATAACATTTTAATTTATTAACTGACTGCTAGGTATTAGTAAAAATTTACCACTGATAGAGTTTTGAAATTTTTATATTACCTTTGTTCTCATAAATCACTGTTTAATTTTATTATTTGAAAACTAGTTTTTTTTTAAAGGTTAGAGGTTTCACCCCATCATCGTGTTGAAAATTAGAATGGCAATACTGAGCATAAAAAAAATCAAGTAAAAAATTACGTGACTAAAACAAATCATGAAATAATACTACTATATTATGACAAAACAAAATACGTACGTAATTGTGAAAAAAAAACTCAATAAATTAATCATTTACACGTGGAAGGGCATATATGAATTCTAATATTTTTTTGCAAAAACCTCGGTCTTTTTGTATCCTAATGCTTGATTTATTTAAAAAAGGCAACAATAAGAAATTCAACTAAAATGTTTGACAGTGGTTAGTTGCAATAATTTAATTTTTTTTTCAACATTCCATTACTAGAAAATAAGAAATTAATAATAGAGAAAAAGAACTAAAAAAATATGAATTAATCGAATAAGAGTGAATATACTAAATCATATACCCACACTCTTTGACGTCTGAAATTTTCATTATATTCTAAATAAAACAATTTTGAACATTGTCATACGCATATTTCATCTTAAGCTGATTGAAAGAGGTTACCACAAGGTAATGAGATGACTTCCATTTTAATTATTTTTTTTTTCATTTTTGGTATGGTAATAAACCATAAAAAATATACCTACAAAGTTAACAAATATGCCTAAGATAAAAAAAAATTACATATTTGAAATTCAGCCATATCACATGTTTTGTATCTAATATATTTATTTCATCGGTATATTTAATTAAGCTCGTCGGTAACCTGGAGGTAGAGTCTAGGCCTTGTGAACAAGGGGTCCGTGGTTCGATCCCAGGTGCCGGCAAACTCACCTTTCACGACACAAGATTTTAGCTTACTGTGAAAGATATATAAGGTTACATTTGGGTTTATAACAAAATCCAGATATCTTTTCTTTTTTTTTTAAATATGAAACATGTTTTTATCAATTGTGAAATAATTAGATATCGTGTTCCATTTTAAAAGCTATGTTTCAGATTTTGTTTAAGTCTTACAATCGTTAAAAAGTTTATTTGCTTGCATAAAGCTACTTATTCGACTTATACAGTACTTTGATTACAGAAATAGATTCATTTAAGTATTTTTTCGAGTTTTTATTACATTGGAAGCTGAATCACGTTATAATAAGTCTACTAGAAGAAAATTCGATTTTGGAAAATATTTTTTTGGTTTACATTATATCACCTTATTCGGGTAACATCTTCAAATACTAATTCCTAGTTACCATCATAAAAATGTGCGTGCTATTACATCGCGTTAAGTAATCTTGCTGTTAAAAAATTGCTCAATAATTCCTTAATCAAGATTTACTATTAAATAGGTACTTATAAAAAAAGCACAATTATCATCACAGTGGTTAGAGTACAAGATATTTTACGTTGGACAAAGTAAATAATAACACGAACGATTTTCATATATGGCGCCGTTTGATGTTTCGCCATGGCTTCTCCTGAATACTAATATTTTCAACATGTTTATGGATTTGGAAGTAGGCTGGTTCTTTCTTAGGTCCGCTGGCAATCGGTTCCAGGCAATTGGCCCCACAACGCTGAAGCTCCTCTCTGAGAATTTGTTCTACAAAGATATTTTTATATTTTAGATATTAAAATGAACTTAATTTAAGAGAAATAGTTTTTTTATATACAGCTATTGGATTGTTCAATTCACTACCAGATAATATAAAGCGACTGAATAATATTGATCAATTTAAGAAAAAATATTTGAAAAACTATATACTAAGAAGCCGAACAGAGACAATTATGTAAGAAGCAATTTTTGTGAGAAGACATTTTGTGCTTGAGTTTTAGAATAACATCCTCCCCTCATACCAGCATTTCATTGCTGTTTGGGGAATACGAAGTGTTTATTGTTAACTATAATAAAATATCAATATAAATGTATCGAAATATAAGTTGTGCATTAAATTAAATAAATAAATAAACTTTCATAGTGTTTCCTCTTCGAAAATCGAAAAGTTATATTTTTATAGCACAAGAATGATGGGTTATTTCACTCAACATCTAATCTTTTACTCCTTCCCTCTTAATGAAATATTACGGGACTTGAACCCGCAACCCATCAACCCACTAAACTTGGAAGCTTTCAGCATGCGGAACCCAGAAAAATACCTACATATGAAACAGTCATTGAGGTTTATAAGAGAGAATATCGGAGCCTCTGGTAAGTCGCCCGGTAGCTTGATTGGACAAAGCCCATCTCACGAAAAGATGAGTTGCGGGTCCCGTCCGGGGCACACCAAATAAGGAAACGTTTTCTTTTCTAAGCCTTATATGGTAGTTACGTGTGTTGAATGTACCTACATACAAATGTTTTTTTTTAACAATATTAAATAATTTTTCTTATATGATCAAGAGTTTGTGTGTTCACATTGAGAAAAAACATTTTAAACATATTTGATGTTAACAAAAACACTGTTTACATTTCACTATTGATTTATTACTCGAGTACTTTTGCCAAATTAGCTTGACATTTTCAAGAGAACTAATATATTTTTTTTTAGTCACATGCAATGACAAATTTATGCAGGTACTTAAAAATAAAAAGGAGAAGGTATTATTTATTTATCGTGTCGAAACCCAGAAAAAAAAACAATGAAACTGATCTCCAGTACTGTGCAAAACGCACAGCACGTGGAGATGCGTCAAAAATATCCTCCATAGTGCATGTGACAGGGCACAATGGACACTCCAACAGGTAAGGAGGGGGTAAAGAAGTAGTAATAAATCAATAGTGAAAAGTAAACAGTTTTTTTGTTAATATCAAATATGTTTTTTCTTATATTGTAATATTGCCGACAAACGAGAACAATTTTCAATGACGCAGTTTCATTTTGTATATCATTATTGTTCTAATGTAAATAGAAAAAGAAATTATTATAATATGGAAATTAATGTAGGTAAGCACTTTTTGTAGTAGGTACCTATAGTGGCCAAAAAAATATCATATTGTAATTTCCGCCCTGCGAAACGTCAAAATGCCTCGAAAGGTGGGCAGGTGCCTACTTACATACATAGTAGGTATGTGCTGTGTCAAATAGTTATGTAAACTTTTGGAATATATCATATGTCCAGTTCCACAACTCGATAAGTAGAAATATCTTATATTCGAGAAATCAACATTTTTTATAATTTTCTTATATTTATATTACGCTTTTAAAAGACAACAGAACGTGTAATAAACTATATAATAATCGAACTGTTAAAGATATACTCGTAGGTACGTTGTCTTTGTTCCATTCAATAGTTAAGCAATTCGATTTTTTTATATTTGGTATTGAAAATAGATCGTCATTTTTTTGTATAATTAAACTGTCCTCTCCATGCAAATAAAAAATTAAGACAATCAAGATGGATGTCAAACCACATCGCTGGACTTAAGATGTAAAATATCTTTGTTTTATCGAACAACCGTCTCTGACAGGAAACTAAACAAGTTATGGAAAAAAATGGAAGACCAATTCCTTGCCGGCTAAATTATATTTGATATAAATTTTCTTCTCAATAATTTGCTTTTAGTCAATGTACAGAAAAGAATGAATAAATTAATAAAAAAAATAAAAAATGTGGTTTGTGAGCAAATTTTTTATTTAACCAGGGATAACAAGCTATTTTATGAGTAAGGAATTTATTTAATGATGCTTTTGACTTTAAACATGCCTAATTAATCAGATACTGCCTCAAGACAGACTTAAGTCAAGCGAGGCAGTAAATCCCATTCACTACAATTATTGTGTATTTGGATATAAGTAATGATTTTTGATGTAGCTTAGTTTTTTTGTTGTTGTTATATTTCTGAAAAATAAATAAATTATTATTGTGGCTGATACAATTCATACTCACTATGTACAATAATTTAACATTACATGTTATTGTAATTGTACATATATAATTATTAGTTAGAAACGATATAGGTATAATATGACTAGGCACGACTCGATCGAAACTGTGACATTTAACTATGTTTCGTTTTGCACTGTGATCTATGAAACATATAATATGCCAAACATTCTATTTTTAGCATTATTAAATTTGTCATTCTTTCAATATTTTTTTAACTTATATGGAAATATCACAAATTATGAAAAAACATCAACTTATAAAAATTAATATTATTAATAACAAGTGAATAATATAGGGACCACAACTTTTGTGCAAGGGTGTATCCAGGATTTTTTCTAGGGAGGGGAGGGCAGTAGCTTAGAAAAAAAATTGTTGCAACTGTGTGTAGATTTACTTACCTTTATTTTTACTCAATTTAAAATTAGTGGTCCCGCCGGGATCCGATTTTGGTATACGGATTTGAAATGCTTCACAATCGTTTTTGTACAATAATTGAGTTGTTTGGGATCGAAAGTGGAAAAATCATTATTTTTTAAAATAAGTATGTACAGAAAACTGCATTTTCCAAAATAGTCAAATTGTATGAAACATGTGTGCAAAATAGCAGAGAAAATCAACGTTACTATGGAAGTCAGTCAAAATCTATTTTTTTACAATATAATATAAATATAAAATAATATAATAAGTAAAAATTAAATTTAAAAAATACACAATAAGTTATTGACTTGTGTATATTTGCTACGAAATTTACACTTTCTCGCAAAGTCGTCTATAGTCGAACGACTACATAACGTTTAAATGTGTCTTGACTACGGGTGGTGATATTTCCATTGAAATGTATTTGTCCAATTTCAATACCAAACCACACAATTTTAAAACTACCTTATATTATTTAGTCTGACTTTTAAGATGGGGAGGAGTAGCTTCACACTTCAATACCAAATTTCCATATTTCAATACTATTTTGTTCACTTTCCTACTATTTTCGAGATCCTAGGGGGACAGCTACCCCAGCTACCTAGATACGCCAATGCATCTGTGTATTCATAACTTTATGCTTACTATTATATATATCATAAATTCTTCTAGCTATACTAAAAAAAGGATGGTTTACTGGTATGAGCTTTACGGGGCGAGTTGGGGGGTCACTTATTACTATTAATGCCTAGTTTATAAATATTATTAAACTTCAGCCCTGCTTTCTGAGTACGCTCATAGCTGATAGTTCGTCAGATTTTTTCAAAACAAATCATCCCAAGTACCCTTGAGAGAGAAATGTATCTAACTATTTTTATCTCCTTTTCTCATAATATTTATTCCACCAAGGTTAATATAATAAATATATTTATCTCTTTTTTCACTATATCTGGTTCCCTCTGTCTCTATCTCCCTCTGTCTCTGTCGCTCTTATGAAGGTTTATGATAATTTTGTTGAACTTCCGTCTGCAGAGATTTCAACCTTTGAATCAAAATGTCGAACCTCTTGTTACAACAAAATGTCACCACAGACTCAAAACAGAATTTACATTTTCCCCATAATAATATTTTATGAATAACATCACAATACTTTCACTCTATACCTACACATACAGACACATACATAAACAATGCATTGTTTTCAATGTGTACGTACAATATCTATATTTCTAGTTCTTCATAGAAAATAGATATCTTGAGAACTATATTTTTTATATGACCAGATTTTTACTCTAGATTTGTTAAGGTTTTACAAACACAAAATCTCTTATCGATTTTTGAAAAGGAACACTATTTTTTCACTTTAATTTATAATATTTTATAGTCTTGCCCACATTTGCGCCACATCACTCTTAATTATTTTCTTTATTCATATTTTTTATCATTAGTTTCAAGTAATTATTACTGAAGATTAACGTATATCCGAAAAGCTACTAATTTCAATATTATATCAATCAAGTGAAAGTAAACAGTGTTTTTTATTTATATTATTTTACTTATTTTATTTTACTTATTTATATTATTTGACGACCGGTGTGGCGCGGAAGTTAACGCACTTGCCTTTGAGTCACGAGGTCCCGAGTTCGATTCCCGGCCAGGGCAAAATGAAGAATGACCTTTTCAAATTGTCCTGGGACTGGGTGTTACATGTATATGTGTTTAGTGCATTGTATATGTGTATCGCCGTGTTAGTACCCATAATACAAGATTTATATTTTAGTTTGGGACTAGCTCGGTCTGTGTGAATTGTCTATACGTGTTATGTTATGTTATAATCTAAAATAAATATATCCGCAAATTTAACACATGGGAATATCATAAAATGCTTAAAGAAGTCAACTTCATCTTATTTGATAATGCCCTGGACGGGACATGAACCCGCAACCTACCCTTTTTGCAAGCTGTGCTTTATTAAATTTATCTACCAAGAGAAGGCTTCATAATTCTCTTGTTTGTGAGCACGGGTGTACGTGTATATACATTATTAATAGATGGCATTGTTTATAATTATGATATAAGTAACTGTCATACTTTGTATGAACTAATTAGGTATAATATGTTTATTTATGTTACAGTGTGCCCAAGGAAAAGCAGCATGGCAGGAGGCTGCTGGTGCCGTGGGAGCACTGGGAGGACGCAGGTGCTCCGTTGTGGCGGGAGGAGACCGCTCCAGACAGTCAGACGCTCACCTCAGATGGATGAAAAGAAACAGGGTACGTACATATTTGGATACTTTACTAATATACACTGTGTCAAAGATGCATAGCTAAACTGTAAGGAAATATATTAAGATGTATTTGTCTGTTAAAGAAACACTCAGTGTAAAATTAAAAATACTTTATTGTCACAATAGATTTATTTATTTATTTATTTATTTATAATAATACATACGGCTTACGCCTTTAATACATAGTTATAAACAACAATTGTACAACACCACCATCGTATCAAATTAAAATCAAAACAAAAACAAAATATACTGCATCACTTCAAATTATAAAAATAAAAATTAAACACATTGTGTCACATAAACCACATAATAAAATTACAACATATCAACAGCATCATGTCAAATCATAAAATAAAAACTGTATCATATCTAACCATAAAATAAAGTTACAATACACTGCATCACATCGAATTTCAAAATAAAAATAAAACACACTGTCATGTCAAATTATAGAATAAAATTACAGCACATTCATCATGTCAAATCATAAAATAAAAATAAAACATATTGAATCATATCAAACCATAAAATAAATTTACAGCACACCACATAAAATTATAAAATAAAAAAAATAAAAATACACCGTATCATATCAAATTATAAAATAAAATAAAATTATAACATACTACATCATATCAAATCATAAAATAAAAACAAAACACATTGCATCATATAAAATTACAAATTAAAACCAAAACATATCGTATCATGTCAAATTACAACACAAAGACAAGATTAACCAAATGGGAAGGGTAGGTAAAAAAGGACAAAGTATTTATATTACGGCTTTAAAATTCTCCGCCATTCTCTGCCTGAACTCAAACAGGGAATCCGCGAAAACATCCGACAAGTGTCCGTAAATGTTTCCCAATCTATGAATTCTATTTATGATTTGTACAAAAGGCGTATATATTACCTTGAGGTAGTGTCTTTCATGGAGTTTACAAAAGAGAATGGGTTGACTATTTTTCTGCAAGTTTAAAATGCCTTTTCAAATACAGATATTTGGAAAACATTGCAAATAAGACATTTAAACTTTACAATAAAGCGTTGAGCCATGTCACCCATCTTAAAGATCTTAATTTTAATTATTTTTTTTAATTAATCTTAATTAAATGCAAATAGTCTAATCTTTAGATCACGTGTATGTAAATGATACCGTGGTAGAATAAATCGGTAGGTACCTTTACTCATAATGTATTTTATAATGTAGTCGATTGTTTATAGTGATTTATTGGTAGTTACCTACTAAAGAAATGTATAATATAAAAACGTGATTAGATTTAGTATTGTTGGTGTATCTATAGCACACAACACAAGTTTCATTAGCAACTTATAATAAATTCCATGTTTCCACTAAGCAGATTACCATCAGATCGTGCCCTTGCCTCGCATAGGTATTAGCTATATACAAATTATTAGAGGTGGAAATGTAAAGACAACAAACATCGAGAAACAATGCAGGCTTCTTACTCCAATATATGGATATCTCAGAAGTCAGGATACTTCTTTTTATCAGCTGATATAAGTCAAACTATAATCCTTATGGGGATACTGTGTCCATACAATTTACATGCCTATGGAAAAAGGAATCTTTTATACTACATTTACGTCTTCAACGTTTCTTTTGAGAGGATAGTAATAGAAATGTTATTTACTTATTTATTCATTTGTTTATTGCACGGCATTTAAAACATAAAATGTTACGAAATCTATCTAACTGGGCATGAGCCCGTACCAAGGCAGACTGAATCAGTTCTTAACCTTACTTTGTCTCAGCGCTTTACTTAAGTTATTTCTCTCTCTATATCACCACTTCATTTTTAGTCACTGCAATCAGTGAACTAATGCCATGTAATTAAGAAACAGACCATTTTCTCTTTGCCATATGAGACATATTTATTGAAAGAAATATCTGCAGCCGTCGTCGAAATACATTTTAGCGTTATGACTTTGCGAGAAAGTATCGATTTCTACCACATAACGCTTAAATTTGTTTTAACTAAGGCTGCTGACCGCAGAATAAGTTGACTTTATCAAAATTGCGTAAAAAAAAAAATAAAAGAATTGGTCTCACACTCTTCTGCGTAAGTTTTCGAGTGTCCTGTAAAAGGCAGGTGTTCGAAAAAATTAAGACATTTTACTTCTTAAATTCAGCGATGAGGCTTGCCACCCATCCTAAATGTCTTGATTTTATATTGGCACGAAGAGGACAGTTTGCATGTTTCTTACATGCAGCTGATCTGCTGGCTACCCCACTTGTGGGATATGCCGTGATGGTATAGTAGTAGTAGTAAAATATCACAACATTTGAAAAAAATAATAAGGCAATGTATGTTGCCACCTATTGAAATGGGAAGATCAAGATCTGATGTCATAAGTAAATTTGAGGCAATCCTTGCATTTTGTAGAACTTACAAATGTACAGAAAGGAGCGGGAGGATCTTTTCTGTTCCATGAAATTATCAAATTAATAAAAATATTATAATTCATCTCAATATACCTTCAAGTCTATACAAATGAAATTGAATCTAGAATCTTGATTTTGAACTAACTTCAAAGGGAACATAGATATTATATATTTCAAACATTTATAACTTAATACAATAGATCACAAAACGATAATCAAGATAATTAATAACCAAGCCAATCATGATTCAGAATGCGGGTTCCTATTCTACCAATAGTCAAAGATCAAAGTATAATCAACTATGAACTTGGCCGCTGAAAATCAGTCAAGATTTTCATGTGCTATATATTTTGCATAAAATCAGGAGTACCTTAATTTAAGCTTAGTACAAAGTTCACAGTATACCAGCTGTAAGTTAACGCATGCAATTAATACTATAAAGCGATCTCTCTATTAGATTTTTAAAAGCGTAACATAATGTTTTTTCTTTATTTATTTATTTACGAAAACACACGGTGCAGGGATACATGAACAAAAACGAACAATAATATTAAGTAAGGAATGAATGTGAAATAATTAAAATGACAGTAACTAATAATTTGATAAAAATAAATAAAATTAATTAGGATAAAAGGAATAGTAAAGTAGTGAATAATTATAAAGACATTTAAGATCAATTTTGGAGTGATCAAGACATCTGCCTTTGGTGTTGTTGGGCCGGTTACGTGGAATCGCCTACCGGTGCCATTGAGTGATAGTCAGACTGTCACTAGCTTCACAAGCAAATTAAAAACTGAACTCTTCACTGGAGCCCTTGAGACGGTCAAGAGTCTAGAGACTGTTAAATGGCGTCAAAAAAAATCATTCAGAATCATCATCATTATCAAGTATACCAATACTCTCTGAATGCCTTAATTTTCATGGTTCAAAGAGGATGCACTGTGTATTCATTATCATATTATGATATTAGATTACTGTCTACGTCGCTTGTAGGGGGTGCTGTGGTAGTATTGATAAACAGAGGTGATAGGTTTATTGATATATGGTAGAGTCTCGTATTTTCAATCGAAAGATCCCGGATTCAATTTCATCCGCTGTCAATCTCCACCTTCACGATATACGCATGTTGTTTATTACGAAGGTGTCTGGGGTGTATTTGAGTTTATTTCAATTTCAAATCTGTCCTTATAAAAAGTAAAAGACATTCGATTATCTTCCCAAGAAAATATATGTCGACTTCTCTAATATTGAGTTTGTATTAAGTAGCCAATGAATTTTAACTGGCGCCTTAGCTTGAACAACATGATTCATTCATAACTAATTGTAGATTATATGTATACATACCAGCAGTGAATACTGCTCACAGCTGAAGTGAAGAAATCTTGGAAATTTCTTACTTGAAAGAAACAAAGCAAGTATAGTAAATTATTCGTCTGAAATTTTTACCCGTACTCACTAAAAATATACACATTTAGACCAGCAGGGTTACGCTTGACACAATCTAAATAAGATTTTAATCTTGCTTTGATCTTAAACTACGATGCACGAAGTGATTATAGTCCAAAATAAGTGCATCCTAATTCCGCGGTAACTGAGGATAGTTGTTTTCAATATTTACATGAGTATTATGATTGTGTTATGTGAAAGAACCCCAAAAATGTACGAGATATTGAGGTATACATACATTAATATTGTTGTGGTAGACATAATATATCAATGGTTAGGTATGAAATATATCCTCGAATTTAGTCAAAAAAATCTCTAGTATCTGCATTCACTGTGTCGGTGTTTAGGTAGTAGAATTCCATATCGAAATAAATAAAACAAGCGTTTTATTCTACTAATGATTTATTCGATGAGAGAGACGTCTTTCGTTTTATAAGGACACTGTCAAGATTGACAATGTCCTTATAAGATGAAAGACGTCTCTCTCACAGAATAAAACACTTGTTTTATTTATTTCTTTCTAGTATCTGCACTTGCATGCCGGTCTAAAAACTTAACATCGAATAAAGCCTAAAAAAAAATATATGGCGGAGTTTATCTCTTACATACATTCAATACAAAGATAATTATAAAAATACGTGACTAATTTGCCCATTTTCCATTTTCACAATAAAATGCCCTTGACATTTCGCAGTATTTTAGCTAGAACTTCTAGAACTTATTTTGAAACTAAATGACGGTATAGTAGGTATTTCCAATTGAAATGTAATGTTTAGATATGTACATATATTATAGGTGTTTAAGTACATTTCAAGTACCTACCTATACTTATAAAAGTATTGGAAACTATTAGAAAATTATCGAATTTCAGTATAAAATACTAACTTCATACAATAAATCAAAGTATATCTAATTCTCTAGTGCGGTAAATTGAATTCCAAATAATAATATTTACAGAAACATGTTGTATTGTACTGTACTAGGTATGTCTGTATGTTTTATAATGTATCTAGAGTATTTACTAATCACGTTACAACAGAAACTTTATCGAAGTACATTCAGCACGATTTAAGTCAAGCTATGGAAGTTAATGGGTCGCCCTCACGGCAGCGGCACTACATTATTTATGAAATACATTATACTCATATTATCACGCTAATGCCAGTATTATTCCTGTGAATAAAATATGCTTCGATTGTTTCAGATACACGACCTCTCCTACGGAGGCTCCTCTTCAGATGAAGAGGATAGTGTGAGAGGGCGGGGAGGGGGCGCTACGGGAGGAGTTCTCTATGTGGGACTAGGAACAGTAGCTCTAGGATTAGTAATCTCATTTGTAGGCACCGGTGACAAAGGGTTCAAAACATACGAACTTAGACTGGCGGGGCCCGCACTTATAGCTCTAGGCTTAGTCTGCTGTATACTGCGCATTCTGCTCTGCCTCTGTCCTAACACTTGCAGACCTGCCAGGGCGAGACAGAGACCCAAGGAGCCAGCACAAGAGAGACTCCTCCTAACAGAGCGTCCACCCCCGCCACCCAAGAGACTATCCATTGCGGCCACTGCCTTACTCCTCCAGCACGAAAGAGAAACACAACAAACTCCAGCTCCAAGTCAAATGCAAAACCAACAACAACAACCGCAACCTAAACCCATCACGCAACAACCACAACTCACATCACCACAAACAAACTCTTCCAATTCAGAATCACAAAGGGTACCACCCACAATGCCTCCCAAACAAACCACCCCAGTAATCCCTCTGGTCCTGCTGTCACAGCCTCCTCCTAAAAAGGAAGACTCCCTGATAGAACTGCAGACTATGGATGGATCTAGTTTCGACATATCCAGTATATCTAGCAGTGAAATGAGTGTTGATAATTTAACTGTAATAGAAAACTCTACACTGGAAAGTCCAGTGGAGCCAATAGAACCAGTGGAGAGAGTGGGTAAATTAGTGAGAACCAGAGAACCAGTGCTAGCGAGAAGGTCCTCAGGGTTAGGACCTCCAAGAACTGTTACCTTTGCAGATACTCCCAATATAATAGCACCTCCCAGCGAGGCACCCCCACAACCCACAGAGATTGTTTTAACTCCTTCTAAACTCGGTCAATAGCAAATACTAATATAAAGTGTGTGTTAGGGTATAAATCAAACTTAACATCACTTTATATTTAAAAAAAAATATATAACACAAACAATTTTAATAAATTAAAAATTATCAGTGAAGTGTACGTGAAAACGTAATGCAAACTGTTTAAGAGAATCTCGTGAAAAGTGTAAACTGAACTAATTGAATATAAAACATTTTAGATAAAAAATATTTTACCAGCGATAATCCAAGTGGTTAGCAATAATAACAATATATGTACCTACAACTAGATTTTACTTATTAAATAATAACATTGCATTATATAGATAGATTACTATGTATATTATTAATTAGTTAATTATAAGTTAATAGAATTAATCAACGTATTGGATAAGTTAAATATTGTTATATGATAATAAAGTTTGAGTGATAGAGCATGACAATATACATTGTAAAGTTGATATTGTAAAATACTACATTTATTATCTACATACAGTAAACACAGTAAATAATATAATTTGGACCGAACTTCCGATAAAAGTGTTTTTTTTTTTAATTTTTTTTAAGCAGAAGGGCTCTTACAACGAAGTATATATTTCAAAGCAAATTTAAAATTGGTCACAAATTTAATTACTAACATTTAAATTAAAACAAATGTTTTCTTCTCTACGTGGTTAGATGATAAAAATCACTATAAAGTGATAATCTCGCCACTGCATATCATCACATTTTTTTTCTTATGTAAACTAAATGTTGATTTTATTATGGAAATGATGATGTGCAAGAAGTATAAAATAAATAAATAAATTAATGCATTGATTGATATGGAGAGAGATGTCTTTCGTTTTCAAGGACATTATAAAGGTTTATTTTACAATGTCCTTGAAATATTACCAATGTCCTCGAAAGACGACTCTCTAGTTATAAATCAATTTAGCAGAAGAAAACATCCTTACTAGATGTGTCTAAAATTAACATCAATTAAATGAATAGCCTTACAAAAAATATATTGTACACCTACCGACCTTTCAAGAATTTAATGGTGTACTTAACAATTGAAAATCTAGCTTAAATATGAAGTAATATTTTTTGTATGACACAGAGTCCTCTCTGCAATATTGATTTATGTATGAATATTTTAATTTGAATTGTCTATTGCATACTTCAATATAGGCATGTGTATGTAGCTATTTCAGAATATTTATAAATAAAGTAATATTTTTTGGTTTTAGACAAATAATTGTCGATTGAAATATGAAAAACTTTGTAATCATTTATTTAAATCTCATCTCATTTC
Source organism: Athripsodes cinereus (assembly GCA_947579605.1). Taxonomy (NCBI): domain Eukaryota; kingdom Metazoa; phylum Arthropoda; class Insecta; order Trichoptera; family Leptoceridae; genus Athripsodes; species Athripsodes cinereus. Next base: position 34,486,772 of record OX388307.1, on the reverse strand, counting down.
ACTGCATATCACAATTTAAATAATCTTATATGTTTTTTTTGCAGTTACATATTCTTTATATGAAAAAGAAAAGAGAGAAAACTGGTTTTTGAATTTCTTCCTTGCTATACTTACAATTAGAGGCAATGAAGGTATAGACATTGATTTTGTTCATTGAAGTCTTTGATGTGGACTAAGCCTACAGAATAAATATGTATCTTATTATCCACTGTAAGTAAAGGACCTAAACCATATAAACACATATCTTCTTCCACTTGCCTCAGTGTGGTCATGGTCCCATTTTGCGCCTAAAGGTACTTCCTACAGAAATCCCCATCCATTGCTGCTTCCAGGACCTCTGACTACACCAAATCAAGTCTTTTAACATAAATTTTTCACTGTATCCTTGCTAGCTTTTTTCTGGAATAGCTCACTGGCCTTCTACAATGATCTTAGTAGCAATTTTGTTTTCTGGCATGTGAAGCTCATGACCTAGTCATAGCAATTGCAATTTCTCTATATATGTGAGCAAACTCATTTAATAAAATTAATTCATATTACCAAATATAAATTCACAATATTTTCTCCTTTAAATATTGCTCTCTGTCTTATCTGGTATAACAACATATAAAAAATTGGCGCTAATTTAGTATATCTATGATGTTTGTTATCTCAACAAATTGTTTATTCGACATTTAACCTTATAATCAAAAACAACTACAATTCAAACAATCAAATACCTGACTAACAGAAAAAAAAACAAAACATAGTATGTTCAGTTGACCTACAGCAACATGTCAATGCAATAATAGATATAAAAATATATAATTTAATAAAACATTATAGATATAAATTATGATATGAAATTGTAGTTTAATTTAATTTTAATCACGGATTCATTATAATATGTGTATTATATAATTATTTATATTGAAACCAGTGAGATGATTAAAAAAAATTATTTAATTGTAAAATAATTTTATTATTGATGATGTGATTGTATTACACCGATTCTATGAATTGGTTGTAAAAATGAGAATGTGGTGTTTTCTTTTGCAAACGAGTGTAGTTATATAAATAAGTTTGCTTCCTCATGATATGCTTTTTCTTACACGTTTTTTTCTGTTGCAATGTAACAAATAATATACTGATAGTACAGTTTCATAAGTCCACAACTTAAAATTCTAATATTCCAACAAAGGGCATGTCAAAGTTAGAAAATAAAACAGTCTTTTTTAACAGCAAACAAATCTGCTGTCCAGTTCCATAAGTCAACAAGTAGAAATGTCATATATTTGAGAAATTGGCATTTTTTAATCTATAATTAAATTACAACAGAAATTGAAATAAATATACCTACTGTATAATAATCGCACTGCACTGAGGAAAATACTAAGGAAATTTCACAATGAATCATTCGTAAGTTCTATCAGATTAGGACCAGAGATAGTACAAACGATTCATTAGTACGAATCTATAATATTAACTTTACGCAAACAAATCGTTAGTAAATTTACCAACGACTTGTTTGCGAAAAGTTAATATTATAGATTCGAACTAATGAATCGTTTGTACAGTCTCTGTTCCTAATCTGATAGTATGTACCAATGATTCATTAGTATTTGTTAGTATTCGTTAGTATTTTTCTCAGTATGTTAAAAGATATAATATGTCATAACGGAATAAAGACAATAATATATTATATTTTCTTTATTCTGTTCAATAGTTAAACAATTTGTAATATTTATTTGTGGAATTGAAAAAAGGTACATCATTTTTTTCTATAACTAAATATTTAATATATAAAGAGAATTGTGTATTTTTTATAGTTATTTGTTTGTGGATTTGAAAGAAAGGCGTTGGTTGTGTATATTACCAATTTAATAAAAACTTTCAAAAAGTTCAGCATGTTGAATATGTAACTGAACAGTCGGAATATGCTTCTAACATTAAAAATATTTAATATTTTGTTTGTAAAATCAAAAGGAATACTTTTAATCAGGAGTAAATTTAGAACAATGCCAATCTCTGTTTACAAATAAGCTATCTCTTAGTCAGGTCTAATAGTTGTAATATATGTTTTTTCTTCTTTGTTGGAATGCCTATCTGACTTAAGCTGCTTATAAAAATACATTTTGCAATATTATTGACTACAAAATATTGTCTGTTCACTGTTAGACAATTTCATAATGATAATCTTCCTTTAAAATACATAGTCCATTATGTCAAAAATCTATATTAGTTACTATAGGTATTATTACTAGAAGTTTTTCAGAGAAAACTCAAAAAGATTTTCGTTTTTATGAAACTGGCCATAGCTCATATTTATTTTAAGTATAAGTTGCTCAACCATAGGTAAATTATACTTAGTACATTATATTTCTTCATAGTAGCCATACCATTTTTATATAACTACACTCAATTGGATTTTAAAATAATATGGAATATATGCTTATTCCAATATTTTATTTCATTTCAAATGTTCATTAATAGAATAGAATAAAATGATCTCATCTTTAGGCCTAATTATATAAAACCAATATTATTATATATATTACAACCATATTAAAATATTATGTATGTTTTCTGTGGTTTCGTGTAACCTCCTACGAGCATTTTTTTTCTCAAAAATTAGATAGTCTATTATTCGATTAGTAGGATATGGTGTGATGGTACAGATAGTATAGATGGTACAGGTATTGTTACCAAACTATTTGTCTCATCAAGCCACGTCTAAAATAATCTGTACACTGAGATATGTGTCCGTAATTGCCTCTTTAATTAAACACATGTGCTTAAAAAACATGTGATTCTCTTGAATATATTCAGAAGTTCAGTGTACTACATAAATTCTATGACACCTCTCACGTAATGAATCAGATCCATAGAAAATTATTTGGTATTGACACTCCACCCGATATGGGTGATCCATAAACACATTTCAACCCACAAAACATTTTTTTTTGTTTATAGTCTAAATGGGTACATGTGCGTATTATTTTTACTATTTCTGTTCATATAATTGAGGGGTATAATATCAAAAACAGCTAAGTGCCATACATTCCGGAATTTTGATTTTGATGCAAAAATGTAGGAAACTGTTACATTGGTTTCAAAACCAACAAAAATCTATGAAAATTTCATTTAAATATTTGATTAGGACCAAACACAGCTTATAAAATGTTTTTTTTTTTCACTACACGCTTAATTTGTATACTTACTGACTTTTAGCTATTTTTGATATTACACTTATCAAATATAAGTAGGTATATTCTTTTGATTTAATAACTGGATTTGTTGTCAGACATCGCATCCTAGTGATAAACTCACCCTCTGTACTTTGACTTGTATAACTGATAATTTTATGATACTTTGTCTACTGATTTATAATATACATTGAATAATAAAACAAATAAATAAATAATACAAAACAATTCTCTTTGAAAATCTTGATAAATGCACACAGGAGGTTTCGTGATACCGCTGATAAATAATATAAATAAATATAACATTCATTATGTATTGTAAAAACATTTCAGTAGAGCTTGTAGAAATCAGAATAATAATAATAATAAATTAACTGTATAGAAATAAATAAATAAATTACATTTTAAGCTGTAATGATAAATAAATAATGTTCTAAGATTTTAATTATTAGATTTAATTAACAATTTATGTGGTAAGATAAAATATATAATATACATTCTATATTATATTATATATTCATGTCTACCCTTGATGATTTCAAATACATAATACCATTCATTATTCTTATTTTAATTGTCTTTGTTAAAATATTTTTTATGAAGCATATTTAGACATCTTCCACATAAACTATTTTGCTATTTAATTCAATACACGGAACTTCTGACGTGGATTCCCATCATCTCCGTCAGTCCCTCAATCATGAGGATCGTATCCATGATGCGTCGTTCTGTAGACCATCTGTCTCCATCTTGAGAGATCCTCCACCATGTGCAAAACCCCATGTAGTGAGCTCTGTGTGGCCTCCTTAATTTGGTCACTCCATCTTATTGGCACTCTGCTCCTTCCCCTCCTCCCTTCTACAACCCCAGTTATAATTTCTTTTTCCAGGTTTTCATGCTCTCTTCTTGCAATGTGCTATGTATCCCCATATTTGGATTACCATATGTATCCAAAATCCTCATCTGACACCCGACTTATGGTTGGGAATACTCACATATCCCAGGCCAAGTTTAAATACCTGAGAACAACTATAAAGCCAGAAGGTGTCCTCCGATCAGAATCGACATTCCGCATAGGAGCTGCTAATCCATCTATATGACTGCGAGTCTTGGAACCTAACCAGAGTGTCTTAGGAAAAGGTGACTCAATTAGTACAGAGATGTTCTAATTGGAGAGGGCTGGTTTCTGTTCTCTGCTCCCGAGAGGAGTGTTAAAAGATCAGATGATGACAATGATGAGACTTAAAGGCATATATGATTGTATTTGGGTATATGTCGATCCAAAACTCATAATTAAAAAAAACAAATATTTCAATTTTATAATCTAACTATAAAAGCAGTAATAACAGTTTATGTGAGAGTTGTTTTTTATTTTATCATTTCACTAAATAATAAAAATTCAATATCAATATACCTAATGTTTTCATTGTGTAATTATCTACTCAACAACATACAAATGTTCGTATTCATTTATTTATTGATTATAAATTATCTCAATGCACTTTCTTCTTTCATAAAACTGCTTATTGCATATTAAATTTTATTGGAAAAAAATATCCCTAACTACTTCGAAAATATCCTGTTTGGCTTAAGGTCCAACCATTAGTCAAAAATATTTTGCGGTTTTCTGATAATTCTTCTATTTAAAAAAATATATGTTGTCAAACAATGGTTCTGGGTGGAAGTTTTTGTTAAATTATTAGAAATAATTCATTTTTTTATTTCTAGTAATTTCTATTTAAAACATTTTTGTTCTGCATTCCAACTTAAGCCAATTTACAAAGTATACTTATTGAGTGTTGCCATAATATTAAAAAATTAAAATGAGATGATTTTTCAAAGATTTTCATTTACATAAGTTCCTTTCACACCTATGAAATTTGCAATACCAACTTGTATTCAACTACTCCAAGACCAATATTTTTGCTGCGTGACCTAAATTTATCAAATTTACCAAAATTTACCAAAAATAGATGTTTTATTCAAAACATAACATGTTTGACCATAGAAGTAAGATGTTTTATTCATTGTTTGGTTGACTTTTGTGAATTTTGTTTATGGTTGCATATTGATACTAAATTATCATCCATGTTTGACACCAATTTGAGATCAAATGAATCTAATACTGTTATAAGTTAAAGATACTTGTTACCGACTAGGATCAAATGCAAATTTTATTATGAAAAACGTGCAACTAAACTTAACAAGAAATCAAAAGAGAAATTTGAATAAATTGATAGATTAAAGATTATGCAACATATTTGCTCCAATTTATTATAGAAGTTGAATCATTTTAAAATACTATATTGAATGTTCATTATTGTCAAATATTTATTATCAAGTAATACCTAAATACAGATAAATTATTTATTATATCAGTTTTTTGTGATAAAATAATTATTGCAATCAAATTAAATTAATATTTCCACAAAAATTAATATATTAATATTGTTAAGTTCCTACTGGCGCCAAAGGAGTAGATTATATATAAATTGTTGAAATAGCTGGAATTATATAGTGAATCATAGATGACAAGTTACAACTAAATTCATTTTAAAACAATAAACAAGACAATCTATACATTACAGTAGTGGCACATCCAGTCATGCTCGCTTCCAAAATCAAATCTTATATAAAACAACAATCATAGATTATGTAAACCATAGAAATCATAATAACAACACAATTTTAAATACTTTTAAAATAAGAACACTTAGAAAGATTTTACAACCAATTTTTTCTGATTTGACAAATGTTTTTAGATTTGCTATATTAATAGTATACACCTATTGATATTAATTATATTTCTATAAAATTTTGAAATGTATTTTGGCAACACACACAATGTGGCATTTATGTGTAATTAAAATATATTTTTTATCTTTTCAATGAAACACATAATAGACAATTTACACAGATCAAGCTAACCCAAACTAAAATATGAATCTTGTATTATGGACACGAGGATACACATAAACAATGCATCAAACACATATACCTGTAATACCCAGACTAAAAACTATTTGAAAAAGATCGTTCTTCATTTTAACTCTGCCAAAAATCAATTCCGGGGCCTCATGTCTAAAAGACAAGAACTTTACCATCGCTTTTACTTTCTAAAATTGTTTTTTGCTTCTACTGCAAAATTTTGTAAGCGTGACTCGTATGGATTTTATTTTAAGTTTCAGATATTCAGTCGTGCTCACAAAGAAATGCATATTTACGCTTGGCTAACTAGACAAGTCTAAAGTTAACCCTGAATAAATGAAAAACCTCTTACGAACAAAACATTTTTTTCAGTAATCAACTTACTCAGTATTACAGAGAAAATTTCAATTTAGACATTTTTAAAAAATTAGCCCAAGATATTATAAAGCCGCGGAACAATATTTATATCTCTGCATAGGGTGTAACTTAGTCGGAGCTGACATTTATTCCTTGTATGTGAGTACGACTGATAATCTTTAAATGATACACACCAGAATGTTATAACACGTACAATATGTAATAAAGTATGTCAATATTTATTAAATACTCAACCAACTATTGATACTAAATTCAGCATTTATATATTGAATTGTTTGCCTTGTAAGGTTTGAACATATGTATAATTGTGTTTTCATTGTGTTCCTTGTGTCGTCAACCAATCATGTATTGCATTGTATATCATTATGTATTTATGAGTTTAAGTATACAAGACGTATTTGATATTCCTCATTGTGTATGTACTATGTGGTTATACTTTTATCTACAGTGTAGTGAAATCTTCAAATGGCATGACTGAATAAACTACATTCCTTTTTTAAATCTTGATTTTTATAATTTTTTATCCCTGTACTATTCCAAACCTTCTATATGACCGTGAGTCTTGGCACCTAACCGTGACTCAAGTGCGAAATATACTAAGTTTGAAAAATAAGTATCTTAAAAGGATTAAGGATGTTAGGTGGTATGAGCTCGTCACAAATGATACTGTGCGGCAGCGCACTTAGCATAAATCACAATGGTCTTGGTTGGTCCATGTTTTGAGAATGTCCAGCAATAGTTGGCCAAAAAGTGCACAATTCTTTCGTCCGTAAGAGTTCAGACAGCTTGGACGTCCTTCTTTCACAATACAACGTTCCTATGTAAATGGCAGAAGGCATCAGAGCGCTAGGAATGTCGTGGGAAGAGGTGAGTCAATTGGTGCAGCGAAGCTGTCAATGGAGGTCGGTTTTTACCCTGTGCTCCCGAGAGGAGCATTAAAGAGTGAGATCATGAAATTAGTCTATTTCACATGCAAAGTAGTAAGTAGAACACTAAATTACTTCATTTCATATGTGAAATGGATAGAAAACATTAAATTACTCTATTTCAGGTGTAAAGTGTTGAGTAAAAGACTAAATTAGTTCATTTCACAAGTGAAATGTTGAATATTAGACTACTCCATTTCACATGTGAAATGAGGAATAAAAGACTAAATTACTCTATTTCACATGTGAGATTGTAAGTAAAACACTAAATAGCGAAGAACACTGAGCAGTGGTGCTGTGACTAAAAAATTTAAGGATATTATCGATGGCTTGGCGCACAGATGTGGTAAGTGCCACAGAGGATTTTACAGGGGAGCATTTTGAAAGTTTAACTATTGCTTTGTTTATGAATTTGAAGAATTAATTAATACATTATCACAATCACTCATTTATAATTTACAACTTATCATATTCGTGCACAATCATGATTGATATAATACAATTTTTTTGTGTACTTATCTTCGTATCTCGTTTTACCAAAAATTGTACATCTGCGCTTTAAGCCATCATTATTATTCATTTAAGGTATTTTACTTGGTACGAGTGATTTGTGAAGTTTAAGGATAATGTGATACGAAAACCACAATGTGTATCATAAGTTTATTTCTTAGAAAAACTATACAATATTTAAGTACAATAATTATTATTGTTTTCAACCAAAATAACATTATTGTAACTTCCAATAACAACATAACCAATATATGTATAATATATCGTCACACTCAAAATGTAACGTCGTATTCACAGATTTTACAAAAATCACTTTTTTACATATTTTGTCATAGCGATTTGTAATACATTATTTATTACATAAATACATAATTACATTCAACATATTTTAATGCAAAAATGTGAAAAGTTTTGTAATTCTGTTATAAGAATAATATAATCATGCATTTATTCTCCTTTATATGGCTCCCCTGTAAAATTACAATTCTCCATATCTGACGTTACATTTTGGGCCTGACGACATAGATTGTGATATTAACTATACATATATAATTTACAGTGAATATATTATTATTTACAAAAGAACAGATTTGATAATATAATAATTACTAGGACATAATAAGCAATCAAATGTGTCCTTGTGATGGATTTGTGAAGAAAAAAAATAGCACAATAAAAATTGTCCAGATCATTAACATACTAACTACCACCATAATAATATATTGAGGTCCAAACATATCAAAACTCATCACAAATGGAAATTCATTGACATTTTATTTTGACCAATATATAAGCAGTTTACATTTTATTTTAAACAACTTGTCAGTGGTTCAAACATTGCTATCTTTTATTTTAAACAATGGAAATCTCATTCTCAAAGTATTCCTAGAACGTTGTGAGATTAAGCGGTTCACAATCGCTCTGAATTAAAAAAGCTTGTTTGATAAAAGCGATAAAAGGTCACAGAAGAATGAGATATGATTTTTTTTATAAAATTATCACTTAACACCAACAACTGTTGTATCTACTGAAATTGGACATAATCAACTGATAATGGGTGCAACAATTTATTTTTAAAAAGAAAAATAATATAAAAATTTCAATTGGATTCTATTTTTTTCATTCTAGAATTCATTAAGATCTGTATCTGAGACATATAATTATGTAGTGGTGTATGAAGAAAAATATCACATTCTTTAATAAGTAACAGGGGTGAAAAATGAAAGACGCAGAGCACTTAGAAGAAGACAAAAGCTATTGCTGTAGATATAATAGATTGAATTAAAGCAAGGAGAATGAAGGTGTTGTTCAGAACAGGGCAGTGATCGCCAACGTCGGGAGGATAGAACTCATGAAGAATAAGACAGAAAATACAAAGCGTTATAATTAATAATTTTACTATAATTTATTATTCTGATGGACAATGTACATATTAATAATATACAATAATACATCTCTTAATATATTCAATAATATGATTATTCGAGGTAAAGATGATCATAAGAACAATATTCAAAAGATCCGTGTCTCATATTATGATACATAATTACATACATTATCTAAGTAATTTTATTTTTACACATTCATGTATATTATAATATGCAACATAACAAATATAGTATTAACATCATAGTTACACCAGACCACCGTCTATATCTGCGTGCCGGAGAGAAACCCATTATGTCATGAGATGTCATTTTCAGTATGGCTATTCAAAGTTTTACTGTCACATGTTTTATAATACATGATTAATGTATTATAATATAAATTATTTATAAATAGATTAATGAAAAAATTACTATCTGTCTGTTCTTATACATTTTTCAATTTCTCTCATCACTTTTTTTCCACTTTGATAATTACGCCGAGCAGACCCTTTACTTATTTTCTATTTTGCATTTATAGTTTTATTTAACATCTAATTTAGTATTTATTTTTAAATCTTATTTATTGCAAGTGATTTCTATTAGTTATATTTTTTTAAACAATGTTTTGCTTTAAGTAAAATATAGTAATTTTTTTGATATTACTAAATATAACGCATTTCTAACACAAGTGAATACTCCATCAAATAAAGCGTAACTACGTCTTAAACACTATATTCATAAGTAACTTATGAATTTAATGTTAAAGTAACTTTTGAATGTTATAGTCATAAGTGACTTATGAACATAGTGCTATAGGCTAAAATTCCGTAAAATATAGTATTTTTTTGATATTACAAAATATAACACATTTTTAACACAAGTGAATACTTCATCAAATAAAGCGTAGCCAGCCAGGTCTTAAACACTATATTCTTAAGTAACTTATGAATATAGTGTTATAGTCATAAGTGACTTATCAACATAGTGTTACAGTAACTTATGAATATAGTGCTACAGTCATAAGTGACTTATAAACATAGTGCTATACGCTAAAATTTCATAAAATGTAGTATCCCTCCGACATACAAATACACTTTAATCATCTTATGACACAATACACATTATGTTATGGTAATAAGAGAATAATCATTGAGCAACAGTTTGGTAACAAATATAATACATTTCAAACTACAATAGGTTCCAACAAACTCTAGATTTACGAACCAATAAATGGATGCTTTATAGCTTTTTCCTTCCCTTTGTCAATATAAAAAAAAATAAAAAATATACAATTTGGTTTGTTTTCTTTATATTTATTAATGATGAAAGGAAAAGAGAGAAATAAAAAATATTTGCTGCTCTGATGCGGACGCAGCGAACTATGAATCACTTAATCACAAAATCAAAAAACTTGGTAAACGCTGTCTTGGAATAAAGTGTTCTATCTCTTCACTAGTGCTATCCTGTATTCTATATCAGCCCACCATTCTTCTAACTATTGAATTACCCAAATACCAGCTGTTTGCAGTTGAAAGAAAACTTACATAATTGTGGAAAATAGTATGAAAATAAGCGCTGTTTATTTTCAACAATAAATAATTCAGATGGCACGAAAAGAACAACCTATATGTCTACTACAGGCGTTTAATCCACTGGATTATGTGAGATGATGGTATATTTAGAATAATAATAATTATAATAAGAACACTATTGAACAGAAAAAAATTATGAGCAATTGGCAAGCTTATTGCCTGGGGGCAATATCTTTCAGCTAACCAAAGAATAATTAAGATTGGATAAATTTTGTAATCTTTTCTATACATGTTCTATGTATTCCGTTACTTTTTGTTTATTCTCCATATTGGATGAATTAAACACTTAAACTTTTTAATACACACTTTTATTTTTAATGTTGTAGATAATATTGTAAGACAGAATTGATAATATCTCATTGAGAGACAAAACAATATTGTCTACAACAATAAAAAGTATGTATTAAAAAATATAAGTGTTTGATAATTCATCCAATTCAGTAATATTATAAATGTCAAGCCATCTTAAATAAAGAAAAAAACTCTAGAAAACATGAAAAATTAACAGTGTTGTTTTGTTAATTAATTATTTATTTGATTAACTTTCATCGAGGACCTACAATAAAGAATTGATTTTGTAAAATACATAATCAATCAAACAAATAAACCTGTAATAGTGCACGCTTTTGAAGCATAAGGCAAAGGTTGACACAAATCCAAAATATTAAATATAATATAAATAATTATCCACAACGTATTGAATTATCTCATAAAATTTCTATCTATCTATTCCCTCACGCCGTATCCCAAGTGGGGTAGGCAGAGGGAACGGAACGCCATATAGATCTGTCCTTACATACTTCTTTTGCTTCTTCTACAGTCATACAATTTCTCATGCATGCACGTTGGTTTCTCTCACTCAAGACACGCCCATACTTAGTGCCAATAACCTGTCAAATCGGTCGCAGATCTAATAAAATTTAAAATAATAATTCAATAGACAGTGGAATACTCTTCACACAATCAAGTGGCATAATTACCTCATTCCAAATGCCAATAAATAATAAATATTAAAAATATCAAGACTAATTGTGTTACATAAGTAAGTCATCAATCATGCTATCGTTACAGGAAAGACTATTTACTGACACCGTGTGCTTCCAAGAGAAGTGTTGCTAGCAAAAGAAGAGAGAAAATACAAAAAAAGTTTATTTAAAAATAAATTAAGGATATTTGAATTGCGCAACTTAGTAAAAATAGATCTGAGGATAAAGGTATTTTACATAATAGTGGCAAAAAAAAACCAAAGATATATTTCTGTATGTCGGAGCAAAACAATACTATGTCAATAGACGTCATTTTTTAGTATTGCCATACAAAGTTTTATAAATAAAATTATTCTCACATGTTTTTTGTTTGTGTAAAAATTATTATACGTCATTACTACTAATTATTGTTTCCACAATTTTAAACCTAAGCATATATGACGATTTCATATGCAAAGGCATATTGATTCAAGAATATTAAAACTGAGAAAATAGCACATTTCTATTTCTACTTCAAGTGTTTTTGCTACTAAATCAGTTTTTTAAAACTGATTTGCTCAAGGATAGAGGTGGACCTACATTGTATTGATAAAACTACATTGTAGCCAGCATGACACAAACATTTCTACATTCATAGTTAAATATTTGTGAAAAATGAACCAATGTGACTTTGCATCTGAACCCCTTTATATATTGAATTAAAATAACTTTGCTTTGCTTTAACATATTTTCTTGAATTATGGATATCACAAATTATTATGCGCTTTTGAAGATAGGCAAATATGCCATCAAAAATTCCACAACAATGACTATAACATCATGTTCGTAAATCACTTTAGGCAAATTTCGACACAATATAGTTTTGCTCTGACAAAACAGATATAAATTAAAAGCAAAATAAAATGTGATTTAAAAAAATACATAACTATTTTATGCTTAAAAAGAATATAGAAATAAGTTGAAATAGTAATCAAATAATAGAAAAAAAATGAAGACATCAGCCATCCCAAACAAAAGTGCAGCAAAAACTTTGCATACTTGAGGAACAAATGAATAAAGTATAATGTACTTGACTCATTTTCGGTGTGCATTACTGCACACCGAAAATGAGTCAAATGAGCTTTGCAAAATTAAGATACGCTTGAAAAGAATCAATATTTCAAATATCAATTTATGTTTGACATTGTTAAAATATTGAAAGAAACAAATCCGCGCAGTTCCCAGCAAAGAAAATATCATTCTCTTTTTTGTAAGTTTATGAGTGTCATGAAAAAGTCAGGTATTCGTAAAACATCAAATATTTAACATTTTTTTTTTAAGACACAAGCAGATTCACGACCCTAAACATCCCCTTCACGATCATCGGATGGTACCTCCAAGACTAGGATCGAGAAAAAGCTTCCTTAAAGTTACAAATGACCTTACTACCTCATCAGAAAAGCGTAAAGAGGAATTGTGGAAGCAGGAACTTGACGAAAATCCATGGATGATGCCATCCGGAAGTGAAAACACCGTGCATAGTCTGAGGTACCCCACGTGGAAGACACTGAACAGGCTAAGGTTTGGGGTGACTAAGTGCAAAAATAACCAGCGGAGGTGGGGCTTTTTGGATGAGGAGGACACTAGCTGTGACTGCGGGGAGGTGCAGAGTGATTCTCATTTATTGCAATGCCCGCTGATGCGGAATGCATGTAATGAGAGTGACTTATTGATGGCGAATGACAAGGTGATATACGTCGCTGAATACTGGAGTGGCAAAATCTAAAGTCCGGACCCGAAAAAAAAAAATTTAACATCTTAAAATCAGTAAGATGAGTTGAGCAATGAATCTCAAATGTCTAGTTTTTGTGGGATGCAGAAGATGATATGCATGTTTATTACATGCAGTTAGTTTGCTGTCTACCCCGTTTGTGAGAATATGCTGTGATGGTATATAGATAGATAGATTTACAACATTGAATGATCAATTGATTTTATGCATATCAAAATTTTGCAAAGTTCACATGATCGTTCATCAAGTACTCAAATTCAACTCAAATCACTCCATGATGCATGAGCACCTAGGAGGGGCAAACTGGAGCAGTTGCCCATCTAAAATTAGGAAAGTAGACAAAATTAGTATTGTAGTATGGAAAATTGGCATCGAAGTGGGAAGTTGCCCACTCCTCCCAGAAGTCGAACTAAATATATGGAGGGTCTAAAATTGTTGTATAAAATGGGGATATCTTGAAACATCTCAAATAACTAAACCAAAATGAAAAATTGGCAATAAATAAATTTTGCGTATTCACCAAATTACAAAATCGTGAAAACTTAAACTAAAAAACAAGGAACACACAGTTGACAATAATTGTAACAATAAAAAATTATAAGCTTGCCGCCCCCCTCCTAGACAATATACCGGATAAACATGGATATTTATTTATTATTGGACAACCTTAAAGTGTCGTTCAGAACGTGCCAAAGCACCTCAAGGACACTGTACAATTCATCAATTCTAGGATATGGATGTTTGCTTATTCAATTAACATTACAATAGGGGATATTTGAAGATTTTTTTTATTTATTTTGTATGGCTTAGTAGTCCAGAGCCCACTCATTCTCCTGTAGAAAAGCATCTACAACTTCTTTCATGGTAAAGTTAGGAATTAGTTGATCTGCCGTTAACTTCACACGAGTCACTGGATCAAAATGGCCAACTCTCTGAAATAAATACAACAATTACATTGTAAACTAGTAAACCTAATTTCACTCAACTAACTTACATCAAATTGAGAAAAAATATAATGGATATCATAAGCAGAAAGAAAGTTTTTCTGTAAAATTTAAAGTTAAGAGGTGACAAATATTTAACAAAACATGCACTTGAAATCTCCTCAGCTCTAAAACTGTAAATAAAATTAATGTAACATAGGTGAAGTGCACTTAAACCAGCCTAAGCCGATTCGTAAACATCAGAACACATATCTTGTTTCCTAACAAAAGGAATTTGCACAATCTGTTGGTTGTGCAGATGAAGTGTCTTTTGAGTAATATTCTTAATATCTTCACATATGCAGGTTCAAAAATACAGTAAAATGCGAGACCTACGTTTAACATGTAAATAAAATGATCCTCGGCTTGCAAAAAGCTTTTGATATTTTTACAAGAGATGGTGCTAATGTAAAACTTTTTATTTAAATAAAGTAATTTATTGCACCTGTAAATGTTCCTCAATGTCTTTCTTCTCATATGTAATACCGCTAGGAGTTATGACGGGCTCATTTAATATTTCAAAACTAATTTTACCACAGAGGTAGTCAGGTACGTCACGTTTCTGAAAATGTATCAAACATTCATATATATAAAATTCAATTGCAAAATGCAAAAATCATGTACAACAATAAAAGTATTCATCCCATCACAATATCTCCCACAAGTGGCGTAACCAGCGGACAAACTGCTTGTAATAGTCATGCAAGTCATCCTCTCCGTTTAATAAAAGTTAATAAATGCAGGAAGGGTGACATAACGCATCGCTGAACTCAAGATGTTAAATGTCTTAAAATGTGATGTTCACATGGCAAAATTTTGACGCGCGTCTAGAAATCCTTATATTTATCTTACAACCATTCACATGAGCGCGCGGTTGACGCGTATTAATGCAGCGCTTAGAGAAATAGTCTCAAGACACGCGTTACCACACAATTTGATACTAATGTAAAGTCCGTTTGCTGTATATATGAGCGCGGGCTTTCATCGCGATTCCACGTACTATTTTTGCAATTTTGTTGATTTTCGTAATTATAAATTGTTTTTGCAGTAAAATGTCTGAATGTGAAGATATTGACATCAAACCTACTAATTGATAAACCAGACTGACAAGTAGTGATGAGCACTCTCGCAATACGCGTCAGCGCTCGTCATCTGAACTCTCATTTTATTTCATCGCACGTGGACGTGCGTTACATGTGAATTTAGCCTTACAGGACACTTGTAAGCTTGTGTAAAAGGTATTACTTACTGAGGAATCCACGGGATAGAAAAAGTAGTGTCCTTTAAAAAGGTATTACTTACTGAGGAATCCACAGGATAGAAAAAGTAGTGTCCTTTAAAAAGGTATTACTTACTGAGGAATCCACGGGATAGAAAAAGTAGTGTCCTTTAAAAAGGTATTACTTACTGAGGAATCCACGGGATAGAAAAAGTAGTGTCCTTTAAAAAGGTATTACTTACTGAGGAATCCACGGGATAGAAAAAGTAGTGTCCTTTAAAAAGGTATTACTTACTGAGGAATCCACGGGATAGAAAGAGTAGTGTCCTTTAAAATACAGGTATTTGTGGAACACCATTTAACGTACTCAATTCAGTGATGATGTATGTCATCTGTCCTTAATTCATAGTTTTTATTATTATACAGAAAAGAAAACCTGTATACTCATTAGATCCATTTAATCTACTGGTTGCCCCACTAGTGAGAAATGTATGATAATATAAACAGATAGATTCTGTTTTAAAAAAAAAAGCGATATAAATAATATAACTTACTCTTCTGCGTTCATCAATCTTTGCAAATAAATTATTTAATTCACTTGAATAGTCATTCTGAAACAAAACAAATAAACAGGTTGTATTAAAATAAGTACATATTAATATAAAATACAATATGCTCATAACTATAGAACTTTGTGGTGATTTCCCATACTAAAATGAATGTCCCAATATATGCCGTTATGCTTGATTGAGAAAACCTAATGGAGGTGACCACAAATGTAACCAATTTGTTAGAAAATCTACCCCTTAGTTTTTAGGGCCAGAATGCCATATGCATAAAAAATATACACTAATATTAATTGTTGTCAAAGAGGAAGGCCAAAGCGCAGATGGCGTGAAGTAGTGAGACGAGACATGAGGAGCTGTGATGTTTCCCATGCGTTCCAACAGAACCAAGTGGTGTAACCAAACAAGAAAGGCAGATCCCACCACTATGTGGGACTAATAATTGCCCAAGGAGAAGAAGAAGATTAATTGTTGTCAAATGTTCCGTCAATTCCACAAAAAATGTATCTTAAAAGAAATGACAAATAGATACAACACAGCAAATAAAAAACAATATTCAACTTCATAAAAAAATATTTAGACTTAAGAAAGGAAAAGGAGCAAAGGCGTAGCTAGGGGGGGGCAGGGGGGGACATATGTCCCCGGGCGCCGCTTTAGGGGGCGCCAAAATGAGTATTAAAACAATTTTTATTAATTTCATTTTAATGTCAACAAATGTATTCCAAATACGTTTGCAAGATTGAATTTTGGAGCTTCACAAATATCTTCATTACAAACCAGTTGGCGAACACGATTTTAGCGCCCCCATTGAGCACTAAGGGGCGCCATTCAACTGATAAACCAAATGACACATCTACAATACAGGATTGCTGAAGGCGTTTTTTTTTAACAAAGATCAGTTTGGGTTCAAATATTATTCTTCATAACTGAAAGTGGCATCTGGTTTTATCAAATTATACAGGTTGGATAATTTCGAGTCGAATGTAGGATTTTACTTGAGTGCAAAGAAAATAGTAAAATACTGCACATTAGTTGAAAAGAGATAAATTTGTCATTAGATAGAAATGTAGCAAGTAAATTTTAAATCTAGCAAATTTTTCGGTCATTATATTTTATTTTACTTGCAAGAAAAAACAACATTGGAAATTTTTTCATTACTCATCACATCATCACTGTTTTTGGTTTATCAAGTAAAAATTGTTAATTTTTTTTAACAACTTTCGCATACATTTCTGAAAAAGTTTTTACTCAACAATGCTTAACATTTCATTTAACCCCTAAAAAGACTATGTCCATTCCAGTGTTTTATAAGTATATTTTTTTTTTTTTATAAAATTTCAACTATACGCGGCGGCAGAATTGCCATCCACACTTCTCAGCATTATACAACCAGATAAGTCTCCATATGATCAGTCATGATTATACAAAAACTTAACAGTCTAATGCCGGAAAAAAATCACTTATCCAGATATACAGGATATCAAAGGATTAGGCTCAAAACATGGGCTCAAAATTCCAGCATTGTGCCTGAAATATCTGTGTTCAAAAATTTTCTTACAATATTACAAGTATTTATTTTAATAGATTTTTGAATTTTAATATATCAATTTACCGGTGAATCTAATTTTTGCAAATTATTTATCAAAGATTTCGGAGCTACCCTGTAGCTGACAAAACTAATGGTATTATGTAAACGGACCTACATAGAATGCCATTTTTTTTAATTTCTCCTGCTAGTTTTGTATTTTTTCTGCGGCAGTTGTTTGAATATTATGCTTATTTGGTACAGCGATGTCTATTAGATACGTAATTTTAATTTGTTTATCATGTAATTCTAAATCGGGTCTATTATGATGTATTTGTCTATCTTTTATTTTTGTTTTATCATAATAGATTCTATAATTTTGATTTTCTAAAACCGGTTCCAGGTTGTATTTATAGTATGGTATTATATTTCGCGAGTTTATTAAATTATGTTTAATTCCTAAATTTTGATGTATTATTTTTCGACATGATTATGTATTTTAGTATATTATTCAGTTTGAGCGAGAGTAGAACAACCCGAAACTATGTATATGTTGTATCGTTTCCGATTTGGCCAAACATTTTCTACATGAATCGTTAGTTGTATTTTGATTTTTTATAATGTATTTTTGGTATTTTTTTTTTGTATTTATTACTTGTTCTTGAACAGCCAGTATAAAACCCTCGGTTTTCCCATACACTTCCCCAAAGGTAAACCATCTGTTTGACGGATATTTGTCACTTGTTTGTTATGAATCTTTATTTTATTTTTAAATAAAATATTTAAACTTGAATTACGAAGTGCACTGAAATCGCGATAGCAGAATTTAAATTAATGTAACAAATAAACAGTAATTCAAGTTTAAATATTTTATTTAAAAATGTCTAGAAATTGTTACATAGTGAATGCCTCTAAAATAAGTGAAATTATTTTTTTATGTTGATTGTTATAATTATTATTGAAATTAGTTATATGTGTATGTTGTATTGATTTGAGATTTATCATGTAAAAGGTTTTTGCCGTTTATTGTTTTAATAAAAAAAAAACATGAGATTGGTTGAGATCATTGAGGTGTCTGGCATGAAGTTCTTTCCTACTTTAAGATTCTAACAAAATATTTTAATAGTTTATTCGCGTGCCTACTGTTTCGACATATAAATTTAATGATGTATGATTTTTGTCGGTCTGTATTATAATTTTATGTAAAATAAAATTATTTTCTTTATTTTTGAAAAATGTTTTAAGAGATTCAATTTGATCATTATGTAAAGAGGAGATGTTAACAATTCCTCTTCCTCCTATACTTCTAGGCAGAGTCAACCTTTTTTCCGCAGAATTTGGATGGTGATGTCTTTTTTTTGTTAATTTTGTTCTTATTAATCTTTCAAATTTATTTAAACCGGTTTTTGACCATTTTATAATGCCAAATGAGTATGTTGATAACGGAATAGCCTACGCGTTTATTGCTTTTTCTATGTTTTTGGCTGATAGATCGCTTTTACCTAAATATTTTATTTTATCTATCTTTAAAATCATTTGGTGTTGAAAAAAAGGCAGGTGTGTGAATTTTGGAGAATTATGGTGTATTTTGAGGCAAAATATTTTTTATTGTTCATTTTTACAATAAGGATATGGTAATGTGTAAAAAGAATATACTTAAAAGACTAGTTTTTAAAAGGAACAAATATAACATAGGAAAATTGATGATTTTCAATTTTAAATAGAGTTGTTCACTTATTAGTTGCTAGTTTTTGTAATCCGGTATCGCTCGGGTTGAAATAAACAGATAACCAACAAATACATGAGTTTATTGAAAAAATACAGTAAACATTTACGTAAATAATAGTAGTAAAAACCTCTTCCCAATGAAAAAACTTGAAGTTTGACACCACACATGTCCATTTAAAAAAAATGGTAGGTACTAGAGGGAAATTTTTCTGGGATTATTTTCGTTCCCGAGAAACGGGAAATTTAAAAATAAATTTCCCGGGATTCTCGGGAAATTCATTATTATATATATTTATATTCAATTTTCAACAAATTTGGTAGAAAAACTCTCAAAACTTGTTGACCTTTGCAAACATTTTGATTTGATTAAAAAAATCAAATTTTTGTTACCAATATAAGTTATTTGCTTAAAAAAAAAACGAAATAGCCGACTGACGAGATTTATTTAGGAACTCTTTGTTATATCAAAATTCAAATTGTTTACAATATATATATATATATATACTTTTAATTTTTATTCATCCTATCAACCAAATAAATATTATGGATTTTGGCAAAGCTTTTTAAATAAACAAAAATCGAGTTCATTTGGTGATTTTTGACTTCAAAAAATGAGAAATTTTATCAAAAAAATGTTTTTTTAAATCGGTTAATATCCATAAATAAAACAAAAATTGACAGTTTGCTACACTAATATTTTTTAAAAACTATCTAACTTTTGGAAATATTAAAAAAAAACATGAAAAATCGTAGGATTCTTATACATTGTCGGCCAAAAAGAATTATGCTTTTTTCAAACGAATACATTGAAGCTAAATAATTAAGTTTTTTTTAAAGTAAAACACTAATATTGGTAAAAAAATATTGTTTTCATATTTTATCACATCAAAATGTTCGTCAGATTCAACAAATTTATTACGACTATTACAGTTAACTAAACAAAGATTTCGGTATCGATATGGCGATCTGCATGAGTAATAATTTGTGTTTTTTTCCCGGGAAATGATTAATTTTTTTCCCGGGAAATGGGAAATAAAAATTAGAGGGTTTTCCCGGGAATTCCCGGGAATAACCCTCTAGTAGGTACCTTCATGGAAAAAGTATTAAAAACCTCTGATTTGTGCCCAAATCAGCCCGATGAAGTTTTAGACCGATCAGGTTTTCAGGTATTGGGCGAAAGGTTATAATATTTTTGTGAAAATTATGGAGAGAAATTTCTCTTCTTTCAGAGGAGAAATTTCTCGTTCTCGAGAAATTTCTTTTGAGAATTTTCTCTACTCACATCACTTTAAGTCTGTATTTTATTTCATTAAAATACCAGATTGATGCTTCGAAAATGAACCATATAAATCGTAAAATTTCAAAATTTTCTTGACAGCTCCGAGAAGGGGCGCCGACTTTGTGCCATGTCCCCGGGCGCAGATGACCCTAGCTACGCCACTGAAAAGGAGTCTGTACTACTCACAGCTTGTTGTTCTATCTCCTGGCTCTTTTTCTGTATCTCTTCTTCGTTGACATTCTCGTCCAGTCTTAAGGCGGATAATCTTCTCTCTGTATCTTCATTTATTAGCCTGCAAATATAACAAAACAACATATTAGAGACAAGTAAGTTACCAACAGTATACCAATCTGAAAGACGGATACGTATTGAGCACATTGAATAAGAGGGAATCCCTCCCAAGCTTGGATATCCCAGAAGTAGGGAAAATCTGTTTATTCGATCTTCCAAGCAAAAATTTTGTCCTCACGAGCGGGCCACAAAGAGCAGCCTGATGGGCTAGCTGGATAAAACTGCTACGTGGGAATCTCTTAAGCTACATTTATATCCAAGATGTCCCTCTCAAGAGGATAGAATGTTACAGAAAACATTGCTCACTTGCAAGAACAACAAATGTGAATTTTCAATATCTATGTTCTTTCCATTCCTCATTATCTAACTCTATTGGTGCGAGAAAGTTACTATATCTTCATGTGTGAGTTTATCACTTGTGAAGAGAAAAGTGTTGTCTTCGCATGAATATTAATAATTTTTGCATTTTTCGCATTTTTACAATTTTTTGCATTTTAAACATTTTATATAGTTTATACATTTTTATAATTTTTTACATTTATTTAGATTTTTTACACTTTTACATTTTAACATTTTACACATTTTTTTACATTTATATGTCTTTTATCATTTTAAGTCTCAAATTTATGTTTATTAGATTGGTAAAAAGGGGATCTTAATTGGTTTGTCTATTGTTGTCTTTTAATGTCTATACTAATTATATATTTTTTTTTTTTAAATATATCTGGGTTTTGTTATAAACCCAAATACAACTTTATACACCTTCCACAGTAAACTAAAAGCTTGTGTCGTGAAAGGGGAGTTTGCCGGCACCTGGGATAGAACCGCGGACCCCTTGTTCAAGAGGCCGAGACTCTACCTCCAGGCTACCGACGAACTCAATTGTTTCAACTGTCTGATCCTTACTGAATAAATAAAATAAAATAATAATAATGATTTGTTCAAAAAAAATATACTACAATATCATCATACAATATTGTATTACTTATGTTCAGAACATTGTATTACTTATGTTCAGAACATTGTATTATTTACTTATTTATATTCTACATTCAAATGGTATTATTTTGGGAAATGTCTGCATTTAAAACAAACCATTTTTAACAATTACCAAATAATATATATTCAATTCAGTAATGAGATTGATCATCCATCGCAAACGTCTTATTTTTTTATACCACAGAGAGGACACTCGTAAGATGGTTACATGTAGTTGGTTGATTCGCTGGCTACCCACTTGCAAGAGATGGCATGATGGTATTAACAAATAGATTAACAACATTGAAGGATTGAAGATAAACGTGATAACAATTCTTATTACAAAACAAACAGTATATAAGTAAGACTTTTATCCAATTCAATATGTACTGTCTTACACTGTGATGTCATAAACACTCACTCATTCATTCATTCATACTTGTACTGACGTTAAATCTCATTGATTATTATAAAAGTCAAATGCTCATATTGTATATATATATACCTACACGTTTACATAACAATATTATATATTTATCCTTACCTGCTGATGACAGACACATGTGTATGTATGTATGTATGTATGTGTACAGTATAAACACACATACATACATGTAGTATTGCTAGTGAGGTATTAATTCATAAATATATTGACCTTTCATTAACGTTATTATAATTATCACCACTAAGACATCTTAACCAAAAAAAAAGCAGTAACACACAAGTAGGTATATATTACAAATTACATTGTGTTGTCTTTTTTTAAATTCTGTTTATTACCCCACTTTTTTTGTAAGTTTTTGAATGAATTGTAAAAGGTAGGTAATCAAATGAGTTTGCCAGTAGCCTGGAGGTAGACTCTCGGCCCCATGCACATGAGGTACGCGGTAAGATCCCGGGTGCTGGCGAAATTCCCCTTTCGCCACACAACCTTTAAGTCTAAAAATATCTTCAATACAGCAGTGATAAAGCACCCCTCCCATTCTGAATGCCTTGTTTTTAATTGGCACGCACCTATTTGTGCGCTATGATGTGATGGTATAGATAGAAAAAAAAATACCAATAAAAAAAACTAATAAAGGCACCAGTCATAATTTATAAAGAATTTTGACAATGACTGATAAGTTCTTTTTCACTGCTGATATCCTATGATGGAGAACATTTAAAAAAAACACAAACTCCTCTTGTCCATTCTGTGTTCTCTTCTTTTGTTGTTAAAATGAATATGTATTTAGTTATTTTTACAAAGTTTGGTCCAATCAAAATTAACCGAAACTATCATATGAGGCTTAGAAAAGACAATGTCACCTTATTTGGTGAATTCCAAGGAGACATGAATCTGCAACCCGTGCTTTTGCGAGGCATGCTTTGTCCAATTAAGCAAACGGGAGACATGCCAAAGGCTTGAAAACCACAGTGACAGCTTCATGTATAATTGGACAGAGCATTACTCCCGAAAAGGATGGGTTGTGTCTGGGGAACTAACAAACAAGGTGATGTAGTCTTTTCTAAGCCCTATATGATAATTTCATGTGTTAAATTTACATAATATGAATATTATGAAAAGGATGGGTTGTGTCTGGGGAACTAACAAACAAGGTGACGTAGTCTTTTCTAAGCCCTATATGATAATTTCATGTGTTAAATTTACATAATATGAATATTTAGTGTTTGTACACATCAGCTGTTTCTGTCACCACTTACATTATAATATATATTATTGTTTACAACACATAACAACAACGTAAATACAGCTCCTATGGCTTCCTATATAGTATAATAATAATACAAATCTTCTAACATTATACAATTCTGTATGTCGGAGAGAAACTACATTATTATTATTATCTCATATCTCATTTATTTAACAAAACAATATTAGATTCTACATTTTAAATACAATATAAGATTAACAATAAAATTTAAATATAACATTAAATAACAAAAACCATAAAATATTAAAATAAATTTATATTCAAAATGTAGAACCCCAACATTATTCGAGTTGATTCTTCCATGATGTTCTATGAAATAGTACAATCATGGGAGATCACTTACAGAGCTACAGGGACAAAAACCTTCTTACTATCCTGGTGGACGATAGAAGTACGGCCTTCTGCATGCTGTATTTGAGCCTGTCATCTACTCCCAGTTTTCTGAGGTTGCTTGACAGACTCTTAGGTATTAAACCATTCACAGACAACACTATAGGCACGATGATTGTGGTAGGTGTTCTCCACATATCTTTGAATTTTTTTTTTACGCGGCGGCAGAATTGCCATCCACACTTCTCAGCATTATACAACCAGATAAGTCTCCATATGATCAGTCATGATCACACAAAAACTTAACAGTCTAATGCCGGGAAAAATTCACCTATCCAGATATACAGGATATCAAAGGATTAGGCTCAAAACGCGGGATCAAAATACCAGCATTGTGCCTGAAATATCTGTGTTTAGAAACCTTTTTACAATATTACAAGTGTTTATTATAATAGATTTTTGAATTTTAATGTACAAATTAACCGGTAAATCTAATTTTTGTAAATTATTTATTAAAGATTTCGGAGTTACCCCTGTAGCTGACATGACTAAAGGTATTATATAAACGGACCTAGAATGCCAAATATTTTTTATTTCTCCTGCTAGTTCTGTATATTTACGTATTTTTTCTGCGACGGTTGTTTGTATATTATGTGTATTTGGGACAGCGATGTCGATTAGGTACGTTATTTTATTACGTTTATCATGTAATACTAAATCGGGTCTATTATGATGTATTTGTCTATCTGTTATTATGGTTTTATCATAATAGAGCCTATAATTTTGATTTTCTAAAACCGGTTCCGGGTTGTATTTAAAATAAGGTATTACATTATTTGAGTTTAAAAGATTATGTTTAATAGCTAAATTTTGATGTATAATTTTTGCGACATGATTATGTCTATAAGTATACTCAGTTTGAGCGAGAGTGGAACAACCCAAAGTGATTATTATTTGAATTTTACGCGGCGGCAGAATTGCCATCCACACTTCTCAGCATTATACAACCAGATAAGTCTCCATATGATCAGTCATGATCACACAAAAACTTAACAGTCTAATGCCGGGAAAAATTCACCTATCCAGATATACAGGATATCAAAGGATTAGGCTCAAAACGCGGGATCAAAATACCAGCATTGTGCCTGAAATATCTGTGTTCAGAAACCTTTTTACAATATTACAAGTGTTTATTATAATAGATTTTTGAATTTTAATGTACAAATTAACCGGTAAATCTAATTTTTGTAAATTATTTATTAAAGATTTCGGAGTTACCCCTGTAGCTGACATGACTAAAGGTATTATATAAACGGACCTAGAATGCCAAATATTTTTTATTTCTCCTGCTAGTTCTGTATATTTACGTATTTTTTCTGCGACGGTTGTTTGTATATTATGTGTATTTGGGACAGCGATGTCGATTAGGTACGTTATTTTATTACGTTTATCATGTAATACTAAATCGGGTCTATTATGATGTATTTGTCTATCTGTTATAATGGTTTTATCATAATAGAGCCTATAATTTTGATTTTCTAATACCTGTTCCGGGTTGTATTTATAATAAGGTATTACATTATTTGAGTTTAAAAGATTATGTTTTATAGCTAAATTTTGATGTATAATTTTTGCTACATGATTATGTCTATAAGTATACTCAGTTTGAGCGAGAGTGGAACAACCCGAAACTATGTGTTGAATTGTTTCCGGTTTGGCCAGACATTTCCTACACGAATCATCAATTATATTTTGATTTTTTATAATATATTTTTGATAATTTTTTGTATTTATTACCTGATCTTGAATTGCTAGCATAAAACCCTCGGTTTCCCCATACAATTCCCCAATGGTCAACCACCTGTTTGACGCATATTTGTCAACATAAGATTGGTTGAGATCATTGAGGTGTCTAGCATGAAGTTCCTTCCTACCCCAAGATTCTAACAAAATATTTAAATAGTTTAATCGCGGACCTACTGTTTCGTCATTTAAATTTAAAGGTGTATGATTTTTATCGGCCTGTATTATAATTTTATGTAGTATAGAATTATTTTGTTTGTTTTTAAAAAATGTTTTAAGGGATTCTATTTGATTATTATGTAAAGAGGAAATGTTAACAATTCCTCTTCCTCCTATACTCCTAGGCAGAACCAACCTTTCTTTCGCGGAATTTGGATGGTGATATCTATTTTTTGTTAATTGTGTTCTAATAAGTCTTTCCAGTTTATCTAGATCCGTTTTAGACCATTTTATGATGCCAAATGAGTATGTTAATAATGGGATTGCCCACGCGTTTATTGCTTTTACTATGTTTTTGGCCGATAGATCACATTTAAATATTTTATTAAGTCTATCTTTAAAATCATTTGTTAATTGAGTTTTGATTAAAGAGTGATTTAAATTTTTAGATTGCGGAAAACCTAAATATTTGTATATTTCGTTATTATTCATGTTATTAATTTGATAACTAGAAACTATGTCCTGACATTCTTTAATTTTTCCTTTTTCAATGTGTAAAGTTTTACATTTATCTAGCCCAAAAGACATTCTTATGTCGTCTGAGAATTTTTTTGTTATACTTATTAGTTTTTCTAATTCGGTATCCGATTTAGCGTATATTTTTATATCGTCCATATACATTAAATGCGATATTTTTGTTGACAAACGAGTATTTCCGTTAATTTTGATTCCATATTTGGATTCATTTAATAAATTGGATAGAGGATTTATTGCCAAACAAAACCAAAGTGGACTTAAGGAATCTCCTTGATAGATACCTCTTTTAATAGGAATATCTTTTAGAGTTATAGATTTATTATTAAGATTTAAATTTAAATCGATATTCCACGAACCCATTACTGTTTTTAAGAAATTTATGATTGTTGGATTAATTTTATAAATTTTGAAAATTTCTATTAGCCACGAGTGAGGTACGCTATCAAATGCTTTTTGATAATCGATATAACAAATATTTAAATTCCGATTACGCGTTTGTATTTGTTTAAGTATTACGGAATCTATTATTAGTTGTTCCTTACATCCCATATGATTTTTACGACACCCTTTTTGTTCTTCAGCCAAAATTTTATTTTGCGTCACGTGATTATATATTTTATTAGTTAAGCACGATGTTAATATTTTATAAATAGTCGGTAAACACGTTATAGGTCTGTATTGAGATGGATTTGTTGTATTTTGACTTTTAGGTAGCATATATGTCAGACCTTTTGTTAAAAATTTAGGAACGTTTTGCGGGTGTTGTATGAGATTTGTTAAAGAATTAGCAATATAAGGTTGTAGGGATGTGAAACGTTTATACCAGAAATTATGTATTCCGTCGCAACCCGGCGATTTCCAGTTATGTGTATTTTTAATAACATTTTTAATTAAGTCAACGGAAATATTGGAGAATTCCATTTCGTCCACATCTGAATATCGATCAGTTTCCTCATTAATCCAATTTCCATTTTTATGCTCAATATTTTTACTCCATATGTTAGACCAAAATTGTTTTAATTCCGGTTCCGATGGTAAGCCATTATTATTTTTATTAAAATCGATATTACTATTTAATTTTTTATAGAATTGTTTTTCATTTTTTACAAAAGAAGCGTTATCTTTTTTACGTTTAAGTTCTTTATTATACCGGCGTAATCGGCTAGATTTCGCGGCAAGTTTTTGTTTTAATATATCTAGTATTTCGTTAATTTGATTGTTTTGTATACGAGATATATTGAATCCATTATTTCGTGCTATTTTTTCAAAATATTTTATTATATTCCTACCCCGATTCCCGTTTTTAAATTCTGTGACTCTAGCAATATCTGTACGAATATTTTTTATGTTATTTTCCAAACGAATTTGCCAGTGGGGTTTTGATTTAGCTGTATTATTTTGATTATTATTTATTATTATAAGCTTAGAGCCAATTTTTTTATGAATGGTAACCACACTAGCATATATAAGTAAATGTAAATTCAAAAATGATATATTATCGTACAGAAATTTGTTGAATATTTTATTATTGAACTCGTAAATTAAAAACGAAAGTTTTTTAGACGAATTTAATTTTCTAAATTTGGGCCTACACATCGGATCTGTATTAGCATAAAGATTGATGTTTCCGCGTACAGAATTGATCAATTCTGTAATATTATTATCATTCGCGACGTTATCATCTACATTATGGATAACGTTATTTATTATTATATTATTATCATTTATTAAAGTAATTGATTCTACATTTATGTCGTCTTCTAGGCTAGTATTTAATTGTATTGTATTATTATTGTCATCATCATTATTATTTAATGGAATGTCAGGATTGTTACCGCGGTGTATGCTATCGGCCACATCTTTTTTTATTTGATCGATTATTGTTTTAGGTAGTAAATTATTACGTATTATTGATCGTCTTTGATCGGAAAGCCTTTGTTCGCTTACGTCAACTGCCGGAAAATTTTGCCTAAATACCGTATGTAAGCGTTGCCTATAACCTAATAAATTTGTTTCCAAATCCGTTACGATAAAATATTGATGAATTATGAATTTATTAACTTCGGTTGTCCATTTTAATCTCTGCCTAGAAGTTCCTGCTTTTGTTTTTTCTGGTCTTAAGTTTGTGTTTAAATTTCTATAATTTAGACCAGTTTCTATTTCTAATTGTTTTTTTATATCATTAATTTCATCAAACGTTAATACATTATTATTTTTAATATTATTTATCTGATTAGTTATTATATTTTCATTTAATGAAAAATTTGGATAGGCCGATGTCATATAATTTACAATATATTCCAGGCACAATACCAAACTAGTAGACTCAAATTTTGAAAAACGATAGTATTCACGATACAAATCCTTGTTCATCTCGAAAGTAAATGACTGGGGTGAATACAAATTTGTCTCAATGGTTGCAGACCGTAACAACATAGAGTCGTCATTGATCTGCAAAACATTTTGACTATGTTGTTGTCTACTAGTGGTAATCGCGATAGAATCTTGTCTTTCTCGGGAAACACTTGATTCTATATTGACGGTCGCGCATGAATCTCGGGATTCCAAAAGGCGAGTATCTTGATATCTTGAGTTTGACTCCATATTATAAATTTAATTATTATTATATTATATAATAATATTAAATATTACTATATATAATATTAAAATATAACTCAAATTTTGAGTTATATTTTCTTCAGGTACTGAAGTGTGGTAAAGTGCTTTCTTGGTGGTTGAAATGATATTATTTTAAATTTTCATCAAAACTTTTATATGTCAATGAAGTAAACTTGTTAATGTGTCAATATTTTTGAATTTGTAGCTTGGAACAATTTTGATGATTAAATTATTTAAGTACTTGTGGTGTAGATTTTATTTAAGTACTTATGAACTTGATATCATTATTTTTATATATTTTAAAATTTAATCTTCAATCTTGTCTTGGTTCTTGATTATAAGGATAATTAAAATTTAAATATTAAATGTCAAATAGAATAATATTGATTGATAAATTTGTTTACATTGATAAGAATATTGTAATAATTAAATGATATATTGATTACAAATGATAAATTGAAACTTTTAGGCACTTTTATGAATAATATTATATTATAATTTGAATCATAAACTCAGAATTATATTGATTTACTTACATATATAGATGTAATGATGTTTATTTTGACACTTCAGTACCACTTTATAGCTGTTTATATAATTATTTTTTCTTGATATTTATTATCTTGATGTGAATTATTTTTAGTCTTTTATTATAATATGGAGTTTTAATGTATACATTTAGTGTAAATGTATTTTAATTAAATTATATCTTCAGAGATATTTTATTTAGCTTCTTATTATCGCCGTTGCTAAGGAGCAACTTAATTATTATTATTATTACTTGAATTATTATTATTATTATTATTAAAAACAACACCATACTCTACTGGGACCATTACAGCCTTCGGCCAATGCGATCCCAGAGATATGTTGAATTATGTTGAATATTGACCAAAGTGACTTATGAATATTTTTATTGCATTGCTGCATGTTTGTTGCATTTAATCTGCTTACTACCCTTCTTGTGAGAAATTCTGTCATGGTATACGCTTATGAACAAAGCATTGTAATCCTCATGATGGGGAGTACAATAGATCTTATAGGTCGTGGTGCATACCATACCCCATAATATAAATAAAAAAAAAAAAAAAATCCTCATGATGTCCTTTTCCTTGCCATATTTATTTTTAATCCTTTTTAATATTTATTTGATAATTCATCAACGGCCCCACTGGTCTTTTAAAAGTACGGTATTATATCAATATCTTTTTATCTATATGATGGGGCTTCCTACAAGATGAATCTGGAGCATGTGACTGCGGTGCAGCGCAGGCTATGCCACACTTATTAGTGTGTTCATTGTGCCCTGTCACGTGATATTTTTGATGCATCTCCACGTGCTGTGGGTTTTGCACAGTACTGAAGATCAGTTTAATTGTTTTTTTTTTTCTGGGTTTCGACATCTTTCGATAAATAATAAATCTACATGTATTATCAGGTTGACAGGAAGAAATCACATATGTGACAAGCCTGCCTTTTGGTATCCTCTGTAAACATATGCTTGCAAACTTTATGTTTTGATACCAATAAAGTTTTATTTATTTATTTATCCTCCTGTATTGAAAACCAAATATATTTTATATTATACCATCGCGGCATATCCCACAAGTAAGGAAGCTAGTGGACTAACTACAAGTAATAAACATGCAGATTATCCTCTCCATGCCAATCAAAAAAAATATGACATTCCAGATGAGTGGAATACCTCATCGCTGAAATGTAGACCTTAACTGTTTTACACGTGAGGTTTTATGAACACCTGGCTTTTACGGGTCACTCGAAAACGTGTGAAGTAAAATCTAATAATGTTGGAAAACTTAGAACAGACATTTTGAAAAATTACGCATCGTGACATAATGTAGTTTTGCTCTGACATACAGATATAACACAACCAAATAACCAATATCTTAAAATACACATAACCAAGGACGTCGCCGTCGTCACTCGCATATTATTTAATCTTCAAATATTAATAATCTAAAATTATGAATACCTATTCAATGTTTTGAATGCTATTACGTTGTATTGACTATTTGGACACTAATTAATTTACACATTCTGGAAAATTGCAAATTTATGGAAATTCTACTAATATTAATTTAAAATGATAAAAATCAAATAACAAATTCTCTCCTGTTTTAAATTGCATACTCAGACACTGTTTGACTCTATTTTACTATATTTTCAAAGCATCCCACTCGTTTAAAAGTATCAGGCCACAATAGTTGACTCCTGGCAACTGCCCATGTATTATAATTAACATGTAGAAAGCATAAGTCGTGAAAGTGTAGTAAATAAATAAATATTTAACACATACAACCCACTGACTACATTCCTTCGATATTACTCTAGCCGAGAAAAGCAATCAAATATAACAGAAAAATAGAACAACAAAGAAAATGATTTTTAAAAAGTAAAACAAATGAAACACAACAACATGTATAAAATTATTATAAATCCGAAACGCTGAATTGGGTTGTCCAGATAACTTCCTTTTAAAGAAAATAGAGGGTAATAGGTGTGAAACGTTGGCAAAGGGCAGAAATGAATGGGTGTGCTTATAAAGAGGCCAAATCCTAGCCAGGATTGTAGTCATAGTAAATTGATTGAGTAATTGATATTCTGTAGTGGACAGAGACAGACCGAAGAGGAGGTAAAATAGTATAATGTGAATGGTCCATTAGGTTGTCAGTAATGTGCTAAACTTACTTATTAAGATAAGATTGTAGTTGTATTTCTTGTGCGATCCTCTTCTCCTCCTGCACGTTCCATCTCTTCTTCCGTGCCAGTCGCAACTGTGCGGCTATGTCGTCACCAAAGTTCAAACTCTGCTCCCTCGCCAAATCGTTAGCTACAAAAACGTACAAAATTAGTTCTCTTGTATTGCTGAGTTCAGAATTCTTCTTGATATCAAAGGTAACAGAAGGCAGGTATTCGTTTGAGGCATTTAACACCTTTAATTTTGCGATGAGGTATGTCTATGCGTGTCAAATTATTATATGGAAAAGAAAGAAATTGTAAAGGAAGGTCTGTCACAAAGAAACATCTTCAAATAACTAGCCATGTAGTTGTTCTTAGTTTTGAAAGGTTAACGAGCATATCGGTAAACATTCCCTGTGAGGTGAATTGCTGTGTTGAAATAGCAAAATCATTCTTATATATCTTGGGACTGAGCAGCCAGTATCCCAACTGTTACAGGTAATACAAAAATATTTTTAAAAAACCTGTCGTGTTTCTTCCTCATAAAAAAAGAGTGAGGATAGATTTGAATTTTTTTTTGAGAAACAATGATTGCTATATTAAGCAAGGTATAAATTAATGTTGCTTTACCTCTGTGAAGATGTTTGATGGCTTCATCATAACACTCCTGCTCCATCAAGGCTTGTCCTAAGAAGAAATGGGCCTTCACTTGATTGGCATCTATATCCAGAGCTCTCTTGCAGTCCTGACACGAGGACTCCCATCTCTTTAATTTCAGATGGCATAAGGCTCTGTTGGTAAAGTATGTTGGCACTGTGGGGTTCTTGATCTAAAAATTTTTTTTTTAAAATCAATGGCCAATAGCAGAACCACAAAAAGCATTTAATATTTTCAAAAGGACAATAAAAGTTGTAAAAACTAAAAAAAACTTATTTCAATAGTAGAATATATTCTAGAAATTTCATGGAATACAGGAAGTATAAAAATTATTTATTTTACAATATTTAAAATTAAAAGGCTCCGGAACACAAGTGTCAAGGAGAGCACAGAGGGTAAAGGACGGAGCTGAAATTCAAGAAACAATGACAGGGTGAAAGAGTGTGGGAAGACAATTGAAAAAGTGGAGTGATAATATGAGAAGAATGGTGGGTCCAGAGGCCTGAGTCAATAACACACTTTCACGTCACATTCCCGCTCTGTTAACGTTAGTTAAAGTATAGACGAAGTTGCAAGCTATAGCTACGAAAATTAACACTTTGGCGCAACATCGTCTGCACCCGAACGCTAACGGAGCGGGAATGTGACGCGAAAGTGTGTTATTGACTCAGGCCTCTGGTGGAAGATATTGGTGGAGGAAATAAATGGTGTTTAATTTATTTATTTATTTATTTTGGTCAACGGAACACTACAGACAATACATATATGTTTAGTACAATAATACAATAATCAACAACAAGTATACAATGCAATGTCCAGTTTATAAGTGTTCATATATTATTCTGTTAAATCAAATCAAAGCCCAATTGGTTGTCATACATAATTAAAAACAATAATAAAAAAGAAATTAAGAGTAAAAACACAAAATTAATAATCAAAACATCACTTAAAGTCATGAATGAAAGAGTGAAAGAGCAATTTCAAAGTAAAATCTACCTACCTTTACAAAATAAAGAATATTATAAAGGTTATTATGTTATATTTTGTAAAATTTTATTGTATGTTGCCCATTTTTTAAAATAAATAAATAAAAAAAAAAAAAAAAATAACATACCTATAATTAATACAATATTGAGTGTCATGGGAAACAAGAAAATATGAAAAGGGATGGAAAACACTGATAACAAGAGAAGCAGAGAAGTCACAGACCGCTACACATAACCTGCAAAATTGACATTTTAAAAGTGCGAGCACTGCCGGCAAACATGTCAATGTCACTGAACTTGCCATTATAAGTATTCATAATGCGGTGTAGAGGGTTTCTCAAACCAGCGTTAGTGCGTACGCTACTTAAGTAAAGTGGACGATACGATCTTCTATCTGATGGCACACGAAAACCTATCCCAGCCAATAATTGAGGAACATCGATATCAGATGTACAGATTCTCCTCAAAACACACGCATCAATAAGTTCTCGACGACTCGACAAGTCAATAAGATTATCGATCATATTATTCCCATATCTGCGTCTGCACATTCGCAAAAACTTACGTTGCAAACATTCAATAGTCGTAATATATTTATCATACATCGGATTCCATATCGATGAACAGTATTCGAGTCTAGAACGCACAAGTGTAATATACAATATTAACATCGTCTTTGGATCCCTAAACTCGCCTGTAGATCTCAAAATAAAGCATAGCAACCTATTCGAATGCTCGACAAGCTCGTGGATGATGAAGGTTTGATAGAGTGGCGGATAGATATGGGCTGAAATAGAAACTCAAAATGGTCTAGCAAAATCTTCTGCAATTTTGTACAATATTTATGGTAATAATATCATATAAATACAGAATCAAAATCACTACTGACAAGGATATGGAAATAGTATAATTTCAGATAAGCTGGATAAATCAAACTATAATTAAAAAAAAAAAATTTAGAATTACTCTAGCAGTTGCTAATATTTAAATTCTAATAAATAAAAATGTTTTACTGTGTATAATACTTGAATGAATACGCCGTTCTAAAGGACATTGTATTGGCTTTGTATTTATGGATTGGAGTATAATGAACTAGGTACCTATAATTTAGACAAAAAAAATAACAAACTACACAGCCTCATAGCCTTGACTTTCGTAAATGCAAATCTATATAACATCTTACGCAATTAATGTACTGGATAACCATGATTAGGTATTATTAATTTAAGCACATTGCTAATTAAAAATTGTCTTCTACGTTTGATTACTTACTATAGCCTTCGTGTAACAATTGACAGCATCTTCATATTTTCTCATATCAAAGAGTCTGTTTCCTTGTTCTTTCAACTCCCTATCAGTGAGGTTAGCCGTGGAGTACATGTGTTTACTCATCTTGAAATATATTCAGGATACACTAGGTTGTAAATCACTACAATAATATTGCACAAATTATTAAATTACAATATCAAAACATCACAAAAACACAACTGATACACAACACTACGACACCAATCACAATCACAGCGAATTGTCAAAGATAACAATTTGAAGCCATAGACAAAACTGTGCGTAGAAGCATAGATAATCAATGAAGTATTTAGGTATATATCTATGTCGAGAGTAAAAAATTTTAATACGCATATATAAGTAAAACGCAAATTTATAAGTATATACTGTAGTATATTAATCACATATAATTATCTATTATACATAATCACATAATAAATCTACCTATACACCTACATATCTTCACAAATTATAAAAAGAATACGGTGCGTTTTCATACATATTGGCAGACAAAATATTGAAAGAATGAATTAGATTAATAGAATGTTCATAACTATTTACTAAACCAGAGGCGTAGTAGAAGTAGTTTTTATCAAAAAACATTCAGCAATAATTTTATTTTTAACCTTTATGTTGTTATAGATTTGATAGAAATTGTCACATTCATTGTAAATATAAAGCTACTTGGTGGACGTGCCTGTAGGCATTTTCTAAAAAAAGGAATTTTTAACCTTAGTATGGTAACGTACCTAATAAAGCAAAGCATAATTATAAATAACTACTTTACTATGTGATTCTAATTAGAATTATGTCAATGTTATAAGTATAAATACGATTTAATATACGCGAAAGAGGAAGTAGTCATAGGCTATTAAGATATAGGTAAATAACAATTTTTAAATTTTCCACCCATTACTAAATTTCCATTTTGGTACTTACAGGAGTTTGAGATATTTTTGTATGTAGATTTCGGAAAATATTCAACTTTTAAATTGCTAACCCCTCTCCCGTCGTCAAATTTTGAATGTGGAATAGTATTCAAAATCTTTTTGTATAACAATTTTAGAACTATCTTAATATATCCAGTCTGACTTTTAGGGGGAGGGGACAGTTGCCCACTTCGATACCAATTTTCCATACATTGATACAAATTTTGCCGAATTTAATATTATTTTCAAGCTCCTAGGAGGGAAACTGCCCAATTTTGCCCCTCTTCTTTCTCCGCGATACGCTCTTGTACGTGCATGTGGCATTAACTGACCATTTAATCTTGGATTAGTTGAAATGAAAGAGATCGTGCCATTACGATAAACTCGCTTTCTGTAGGTGTATTGATTGTGTTTAATATGAATGCACTTCTTTGTAAAATTGCTTATTATAAATCTACAGTAGGTAAATAATGAGATAGTTACCCATTCACTGTGTCGGTGTTTAGATAGTAGAATTCCATAGCGAAATAAATAAAACGAATGTTTTATTTATTTCATCCATATTTAAGACGCTTGACAGGATGATCAATTAATATTTGATAAAACTGAGGAGCTGTGATATAAAAAAAACATAAAATTATAAAAAAAAATATGCTTAGAATATTTACTAATTTATTTATTGTTCAACTGGATTTAGGCACAACGTGCAGATGACAAAACCAATCAGACATCTCGATTGGAGAACCATGTTTACACATGCAACATTCTACAAAATCTAACTAGTCGGTAGAAGTAAGAAAGCCGTCCAAACGCTTACGAATTGGCTTTAGGCTGGCTTAAGTGATCATTTTCGGTGTCCATGGACAACGATCACCGATTCTCCCATTCCCACTGTTACCATATTCGAAGTTGATTTGAAGATATTTATCCCTATGCGTTGGAACGCCTTTTTCACTTATTCGGATTAGATTTTGCACAATGTTGCTTTATGTAAATATGGCTCTCCAATCGAGATGGATTTTGACAAAAATATTTCTTATTGATTGCGTTGTTGTCATATTATTATGATGTATTATACATATCACAATATTGTAATATGCCAGTAGAGAGAAATAAGTATTTCCTATTTAATCTAGAAGTTGTTCAGAGATAAATATTTTACATAGCATCCAATTGATATAAATTGGCTAAATGAACGAACATCAAACAATTTTCCAACCATTATCTAGTTCAGGTTCAATAAAATATTATGTAGGTACGCTATGTAAGACTTGAAAATATCTTCATCGCGTTCACAGTTTGCTTATTCACACATCTCTCGTGTCTGGTTGGAGACATAATAATTTACCTACTTGCTAACGCGATTTGCAAATTTTGTTTTCAAAACTTCCGTGACCTTATAGTACGGTGTTTATAAAACGACAATCTAATGGACAATATGAATATTAGTATCAAAAATATTTGTATTGAAAGCAAATTTATTAGAACAGTTATTTGTGTAGTAGAATTAAAAAGTGTAGGTAAATACTATTATTCAAATTAGTATAGGTAAGCGAGATGTGCATTTCAGTTCAATTTTTAGTAACTACCGTATACTAGACATTTTTATATTAATTTCGAAAATAAGATACCTAAATTGTGGAGGCATTTTTTTATATATAAGAAAAGAACGTCTTGTAATCCTTAAAAAAACGGTACATTATAATGAATTATGTATGTCAAACATATCCCCTTCAAGCTTTTAAATTTAAACTACTCACTTAACCTGAAAAAAAAATCATTATGCATAATTAGGTACCTTTGCCTATTATATATAGGAATTAATTAAATTAAACTATGAACCTTATTTTACTTTTTCCAATGAAATTTGTTATTATTTATTTTTCATTATTCCTTTTTATTCTGCCTTTGCTACAAAGGGATATAATATCATTCCACGAACCGCCCTAGGACAAATAAGTCACGTCTCATATTTATTTAATTGTTCTATTAAAGATTGTGATGCATTATAATTATAACGAAATATCCAATTATAACAATAACTTTGTCAAATTATTAATCCACACGATACCCTTCTCACACAATATGCAATATAAATGAATAGATAAACTATTCAGAATACGATAGCAAAAGGGGTAATTTAAAGAGATTAAGATAATCCAATCAGTATATTTTGGATATAACACCCAGTAAAGATAAAATTGATTATGTTTAGAATATTTAATATTTTTTTATTGTATTACTGGATTTGGGCACAACGTGCAGATGACAAAACCAATCAGATATTTCGATTGGAGAGCCATATTTACACAATGGAACATTGTTCAAAATCTAATCGGAAGAAGTGAGAAAGGTGTCCCAACGCTTACGAATTGACTCTAGGCTGGCTTATTATATTATTTATTGATTTGGCGGCAATGTTGCACCAGTTTCTAAACATTATTACGGATTTTTGGAGTCCAATACTTTATTAATACCACTAATCTTTTATTCTACGCGCTGTCTACAAATATTCATAAAAATGAAAAAAAAATATTTGGATAGGTAATATTATATTTCTTCGTTATCAATATAATTATCAAAGAATAACAAAAAGCTAGTTTCCAGAATGATAATATCAATAATTTAATTATTATTATCTATATCAGGGGTGAGCAGATTTATTCCATCGGTCATCTACAATAATAAAATTAGGCGACAAGCCCTCGAACACAAGCAAAAAAGTCTCAGATACAAAATTTTATGATTTATTTCCTTACACTTCAAATTTCTTCACCATATTTCCTCCGTCGCTAAATTTTCAAAATGGTCTAGGAGTTACCTATTTAGTATTATTGTGAGTCGATTATTCAAAAGTGAAGACCTTTTGTATAGAAGTATTAACGCAATCGACCCTAAAACTGCTTGCACACCCCTGATCTATATTATCGCAGATAATAGTTGATAGGTCATTTACCTAATACCCGTTGGTGTAAATAAAATAAAAATATAATAATTGCAAAAGTGTCAGATAACAACGTGGACAAAGTGAAAATGTGATGGATTTTGCTTTCGGACGAGTCATTGGCTGAAATAAATACTGTGTGTGTAGGTACTTTGTAGGCATTATGGAAAAAACAAAAAAATTGAAAAATCAAAATGTGAAACCGTGTGTGCAAAAGTTGTTGGAAGAAGATGATCGGGATATTGAAGATACGAAGAATTCATGTTTACAATTGAAGTAAGTATATATTTTATAATGATTAATTTAATATTTTCAAATAAGTTTAATAACATTATAATAAAATAAGTTTTATACATAAGTAGGTATATGTTTTATAGGTGCATTGTTGTACGAATCGATATGCGTTTACATACTTTTATATAGTTTTATACTTTTTATAGGTTTAAACATCAATAATACCATTCGTGTAGTGAAAAAGTCATACAATATCAACACATAATAAATTGATACACTATTCATACTCAAAGATGTAATAATAATAAACCTAAATAATTATCAAAAGTATGTTAAATTACTCTCCGCCTCTGTACTTGAAATTCAAAATGCTTGATTTTTTTTTACTGTAATCCACTTCGAATTACCATATACTCACGTCCAGGAATTTTTTAATTGTAATTAAAGTTGTTGAATAAATTTATGTAGATAAGTAGCAAGATTTTTTCTAACCCGGACCACCCTTACTTCAAAAGTATCTATTTGGTCATCGTTATTTCGTTTTGCAAAGTGTAAGTTGAATCATGAAAAATTAGAGACAAAAAGGAGGAGCGTAGTAATTTTATATTCCATTTTTTAAAATTTACATATAAATTTGGGTTGTACTTACCTATAGGGGAGGCAGATTGATGCTATTTTTTTTCCATACATTGGTAGGTACTATTTTTGCATACGTTGATTCTAAGTATTTTTAAATCCTTGTGCGCCCATGCCTTATCTATCAAGGGGTGCATCCATAAATTATTTATTTTGACAGCAAAATCAAAGATTAAATTTTGAAAATGCCATGAATCAAAGATTATGATTGTTAATGAGTTAATGACGTTTTCGCGCTACCGGAGGACGAGGAATGGGAGGAAGTAGTGTCGAAATAATCGTGAATTTATTTGTTTACATTTTGTACTATAATAATTTTTCGTCAAGTCAATTTTAAATTTAAATAATGAGATACTTTCTGTTAGGCTTATGTGTCGATATAATTTATGTAGGTATCTCTCTCGCGCGTAGTGTGTAAATTAAAGTTTTGTTTTGTTTTTTTTACGATTGAAAACAAAAAGTAGTTATTCAGCTCGCTTCAGGGAATACCGGCGTGTTCGCGCGTACTTATAAATCAAAATATTGTGACCTAACTTGGAGAAACGGGTTTTTAGTACTTTAAGTTATGTAAAAATGTTATATAATAATTTTAGAATAAAAAGGATCGAAGGGAATATTTTTGGGACCAACGAACTTGTTACTGCGACGAGTGCAGCAGTGAATGTCGCGTTGTGTGCATATTATCCAAATTATTCAATTAATTTATGCAGTTGTTCCTGGAACGGTCGCATCGCAATATTGTATTTTATTAATTTACTCATTAAAATGTCTTGTGAAGTATGTTTTTATTGTTTAAATAATATTTAGGTGACTAGTTTCATTTTGAATCCAGAAGATTTGTGTGGTTTTGAAAATGCTTGGCAAGTATGTAATAGATCGAAATTCATATCAAAAAATTAACACATGTGTATTCCTCAAATACTTAAATTTAAATTAAATTATTAACTTTGTATTCATTTTCTTAATTTATTGATTGTGGATTAAGTTTTCCTTATCAGATTCTAACTTGATTTTACTTTGATACATTCCGAAATTAAAACCATTCCAATTTTGAATAATTTTTCTACCAAACTATCATGTAGGTACCTACCTATTACTTTTTTAATAATTCACAATCTAAAATAGTATAAATATGTATCAGTTTGGTTTCTCCAAAAAATTGTGAACTAGATATGTAAGTAATTAATTAGGTTTAATTTTGTAAGGCGTAATTTCTAATGCAGAATATTTTTTTCAGAATCAGTGTAATATGTATATCTGTGGCAATACTTGTCATCACAACATCCTTCTGTTTCTTCATTATCCTGCCGCATGCGGAGGAGCCTAAACTACTCAGGAGGATTCCACTCAGTTACACAAAACCAGAACTCTTATTGCCTGAAGAGAGAGACGTTCTGGCTGATATCAGAACATCATTCATACCTTCACAATCCATCATTGTAGAAGAGCATATTACAGAGGAAAGACGATCAAATGATGGTGACTTTCCCGCAGAATTGTTGGACAAATTGTTTGATCCAAAGAGTATTAAAAATGTATGGGATTTGATATCTCCTGATAAGCCGTCAATTACTTCTAATGAAGACTGGTTTTTAGATAATGAAGGGAAAATTAAAGGAGAAAATTTTGGTGATGCAGATCCATTTTTAAGGAAAAGGTGAGTTTACATTATTAAATATATTTTTAACCAGCGTTAAACCTGGTTATAGACTTAAAAAGTAGTAGCTATATCTCTAAGAACACATTTCCCAAAGAAGTGTTTCCAACAAACATGTCCGTAAATTTTATTAGGTATCATTTATATCTACAGATTTTTACAAATAATTTAATTGAGTTAAATTAAATCTTTAAAAACGATAATTATCTATTTATTTATTTTATTCCTCACTGTACATTGGTTACAATATTTCAAATCAATACAAAGTATCACAAAAACATCATTTATACAATTCAATGTACCTATAGAGGCCGAGTTTATAGCTAGAATGCGATGTCTTCCAACTAACCCGGTAATAAAATTAAAATCAAAGAAACATAGGTAAGAAACATACATATTATAAATCAATAGAAATAAAAACAAAACATACACAAATAGAAATAAAAAGTGTGAGCTCTCCGTAATTTTGAGGATTCTATTTCTTATCAGTATGAATAATTTGAGGTGGCTGCTAGTTTGATGGTAGAGTTTCAGACTTTTAATCAAGAGAATCTGAATCGGTTCCCTCTCACTGCCGACCTACTCTGCCATCAGGACATAAGCATAAGGCTTATTTTTAGGTAGTATTATTGAAGTAGTAGTACTTTTTGAGTTTGTTTTAAATATTATTATCTATTTCTCTTTTATCTAGACCGTCATGGCATATTCCACAAGTATGGTAGCCAACAGTCTATCTACATCTAATAATAGTCTGTCTTTGTCAATGAAGAAGTGCATTTTTTATATAAAATGTATATCTTAGTGTTAGAATGTGTGGATGTCCGTAACAGAAGTATGTTAAGGTAAATCTATATGACTTTCCATTCTCTCTGCCTACCTCACTTGGGGTATAAATTCAAATTCAAATGTTTTCTATTTAAATAAAATTTACAATTGAACAATATTACATACACACCTTATTACTAAAAAAAAACACATTTATTACATATTTGACCCTCAAAATTGAGTATAGTTAGCATAATATTTTATGTGAAAAATGCTTAACATAAAATGTTAACAATGTTTTAAACAAAATATTTATTAATTGAATTAAGTATAACCTGATGACAAGCTCATTAGAACTTATCGGGATTTTGCACACATACTGTAATTTTTATTTGAATAAAGTATTTTACAAAAAAAATAAATTTAATATTTATCCAATGAAATTACAAGAGTCAATATTGTTGTAGTAAGTTTACATCTATCTTACTAAATTAATATCAATGTTTACTACGAAATTTAGCTTATCTCAATACACAACTTATTCTTTCCTGGGTCCAATATCACAAACTGGGTCATGGTGTTTTTAATTTAATTTCATGATCAGGGTTAGTTTCCTGTATCTCTATACAGCAGAAATTGAATGGTTCAGTATCAAGATTGGACAAATCCATTTATGATATCATTAGAGATAATACTTGCAGTTCTTCTCTATTTGACACCAAAATACAAAGTAACCAACATAATTTACAAATGTTTCGTTCCTGTTGGTCAGCTCAAATGTGACTAGTTTTGTTTGTATGTTTGATGGATTTGACTGATTTTGATACTAAGCTTTTCAACTACTTACCTAATTTATCAACATAAATCAGATTTAATAGGTAATCAAATCGCAAGCTACAATAACAAATAAATAAAATTAATTGAGGAGGCCGGAAGTGTGATAATATTTGAAATTTGTGAGCAGAAATCTGAAGTCCAAATCTTGTTGTTGATTGGAGTATTGTTGAATTTCATACTATGCTACTATACTATACCACAAACGGGGTACCCACCAGACCAGCTGCATATAATCAACATGAAAGCTGTCTTTCCGTTGAATTTCATACACTAGTACAATAAAAATAATTGTCTTTAACGCCTTCTACAAATTGAAAAACTTATTGATTTAAGTTTTAACTTCTGTAGAATAGTGTGCATTTATAGGCGCTAAGCTAGTAATAATTCATTTATTTAACTCTCTTCTGTACATTTATTAGGTACAAGTTACTGTTTAATTTTATAATTTTATAAAGTATAAATATGTAAGTTTTCACCGCATAGATTATTTCAGTTGCAAACCTAGATTCATGTACAAATAATTATTATATACCTACCTATGTACAAGTATAATTACATAATCTGTTATTTTGATTAAACACAGTTCTGACCCAAAGTTTGACCTTCCTTGTCTACTTGGGTTACCCCACAACTGATAGTCTTAGGATACTGAGACGTGCAAATGTTTCTCAAAGCTCCGATGTCTTGTCAGATACCTGGACCTCTCTCGCGCGGTTAATCGTGCATCTTTTTCTGCGTCTTTTCCATCAATACTAAGGGTCATGACCTGTAATTCTTATTGCCTCTATTATGTCCGTCCATCACTGTTGAACCAGTAGCAGACTTTATTTTATCTTTTTCTGCGTCTTTTCCATCAATACTAATGGTCATGACCTGTAATTCTTATTGCCTCTATTATGTCCGTCCATCACTGTTGAACCAGTAGCAGACTTTATTTTATCTTTTTCTGCGTCTTTTCCATCAATACTAAGGGTCATGACCTGTAATTCTTATTGCTTCTATTATGTCCGTCCATCACTGTTGAACCAGTAGCAGACTTTATTTTATCTTTTTCTGCGTCTTTTCCATCAATACTAATGGTCATGACCTGTAATTCTTATTGCCTCTATTATGTCCGTCCATCACTGTTGTACCAGTAGCAGACTTTATTTTATCTTTTTCTGCATCTTTTCCATCAATACTAAGGGTCATGACCTGTAATTCTTATTGCCTATATTATGTCCGTCCATCACTGTTGAACCAGTAGCAGACTTTATTTTATCTTTTTCTGCGTCTTTTCCATCAATACTAATGGTCATGACCTGTAATTCTTATTGCCTCTATTATGTCCGTCCATCACTGTTGTACCAGTAGCAGACTTTATTTTGTTTGTTCACCTTGCAGAGAATTGTCCTCTTCCTCTTGTCCTTTGTACGCTAGGAGTGATTATCAATCTTTTCATGTCTTCCTCTCATCATAAATATAATAATGAGCTCATAAATATAATTCACCCGAGCAAAGTGTTGAATCATTTTTGCATTTGTGTGAGGAGATGGATAAATATGATGAAAGCAATGTAGGTGTATAAGTGTAGACTTATCTGATGTCCTCTACTTTTGGTTTATTTTACCAAAAATTCTAAATAATAATATGGAGATAAGCGATAAACGTTATTGATTTAAAGAAAAGTTCAGGGTATTCTCCCCTAT
The DNA here is from genome assembly GCA_947579605.1 of Athripsodes cinereus. Lineage (NCBI taxonomy): Eukaryota > Metazoa > Arthropoda > Insecta > Trichoptera > Leptoceridae > Athripsodes > Athripsodes cinereus. The sequence goes on along the minus strand of OX388307.1, from coordinate 34,442,077 downwards.
CTTAATATTTTTGCAGTGGTGTTCTATCACAGGGCGTTAGACCAAAAAAGGTTGATAGTCTCTTGATGCTCAAAAATATATTTTTGCCAGTTCTATAAACCTGTTTGATTCCAGTAAGGAGTTTTGTATTTTCCAATTAAACAAGCATAAACCTAATTATTTTTTTTTTTAAATAAATTATTTGCAAGTTATCTGTTTTCTTTAAGGATTCAAATGTCAATAATTCATTTATTCATCCACCTTTAAATGCTCTCTCAGAAGCAAAGGGTTAGTAACCACCCTCCTCCATTCAGAAGGTCTGCTCCAATTGAGTAACTTCTTTACACGATTTTCCAGCTATGTTGTTACTGTAAAAATGTTGTTCTATGAAATCCATCTGAAACCTTGAATTTAGCTAGGTACTTATTGTATCATTTTGAAATTAGAGTTTCACTTCTTGAGTTATAAAAATATATTGTAGGAGTTGCAAAGAGATTAAAGTATTGGACACTAGTTTCACAATGTGAAAATAATTTAAAGATATATTTTGTGCGGGTGCACATACTCTAGTGTCATGTGGCTGTGATATTATGTTATTAATATATAATAATATAAAATGTTAGTGTGTATGTATGTTGTTATGTGTGGCAGGAGACATAATGGTTTGTTATTAAATATCAATTTATTCTTATTATTGTTAAGGCCAAGAAGGTCACAGAAATTTGTTTACACACACTCAACATTATATCAATACTTTGTTAAGACTCACATACATACAACTACAGTACTAATTTTGCTTGATGTTGCTCGTACATTCTCTGATTCATTCTTTCCTTCCTTTCCTCATTCCTCTTTGATAAATAAGAAAAAATGACCATTGTGTGGTTTGGTATCAAAACTTGACAAATCCATTTGTGCTTAAATGTCATAAGAGCCCAAAAACTAATTTCATTTTGACTCATTTCCTATTTTTCACACAAATTTCACAGGACTTGATATGCATGCAATTGCGGTTTTATAGAACTCAAGACAAAGAATATTTCTACATACTTAGTTAATAATGCCGTTTTTGAATTTGTCCAAACAATACCAAACCATCCCTTTCTTTATTCAGATTGTCATTGAATATTCTGAAATTCCGATTCTAGTTCATCGTTCGTCCGAGTTTGTCGATAGCCTGGAGTCTCGGCCTCATGTACATAAGGTGTGCAGTTCTATCTCAGGTGCGGGCAAACTTCCCTTTCACAACACAAGCTTTTAATGTCTTTTAAAAAAAATCTTATAAATGTATATCCCAAGAGGAGCTCCTAGCAAAGAATATAATTCCCATTATTTTCTATAAGTTTTTGAGTGTCCTGTAAAAGGCAGGTTTCTGTAGGACATCACGAATAAGACATTCAACACTTTTAATCTAGGATGGGTGGCATACGTCATCGCTGAATATTTAAAAAAGGTTAAAAACCCTATTGTTCAGGAGGTGTTATGATTCTCGAATGGGCCCTTGCGGTGGTTTTCCACAAAACGGCTCATCTTAAAAAAGTTGTCTAGTTATTATTATTTTGAATGTGATGTTTTATGAATAGCTGCCTTTTGCAGGAAACTTGAAAACTAAGACAAATAGTCAGAGTCCTCTCCGTTGGCGGGAACTCTATGTAAAATATGATGAATACATTGATTGAGTTGACATTTATTTTGTAAAACTCCATGTTTATTTATGTAAAAGAAAAGCACAAACAGTTATTGTTTTCCTATTGCTTGTCTGATTATATACACTTTTAAACATTTGGATATTATACATGTATGTGTACCCTTCTTTGTTTATTGCTGGTCGCCTGGAATATTAAACGCTTGAGAGAAGAAGGTTTTTTTTTTAAGTTGAAGCATTTCTCAAGCTTATGAATCGTATTATCCACAATCCTGCAGCGTTGAGCGAGTTTTCTCTTTTCATTCCTGACTCCTGTAGCAATTCCCGATTTACACACATTTATCTTATTACCTTATTCACAATAGAATTGATAATTGTGTTGCGTAACTCTCCAGCAAATAAGGTGATGACGTTGTTGAATGTAATATGTCTCACCGTTGAGTGATACATTCCATACAATTATCATTCAGACAGTTTGTCGCTGCGATGGAGGCAATAAACGAGATGCTTTGATCAGGTGTTTTTTTTTTACTTTTCGCTCAATCTGTGCAACCTATTAGCCACTTAGCTGTTCGGTCACGCAGATTTAATTGAAACAGATTATTAATAATAAAATGTCTTTGGTGGACATATTGACAAACACAAATACATGTGAATGAAATAAAATATGAGATGATTATGTTCCATGCTATTATAACTATCTGTTTGCATAAGATGAACATCTTAATAATATATCATATAAACAATAAGCACGCAAATTAATAAATTGAATAGTTTGATTAATTGAAAAGATATAGATGATGATTGTTAGCTCGATGGCAATGTCCTATACTTACATTGTAATTATTGTGCATTGCCCAGCGTAATGACTGCAATTGGCTGCATGAAGAAACAAAGTTGTATAGATACCCCTTTGATACATACATACACTAGTGATGTGAGAAGTGAAAATTCTCCAAAGAAATTTCTCGAGAACGAGAAATTTCTCCGAGAATTTCTCCTCTGATGGAAGAGAAATTTCTCTCCATAATTTTTCTTTGTGGTATTATGACCTTTCGCCCAGTACACTTCGCAGCCAACCTGATTGATCCAAAAATTTGTGGGGCTGATTAAGGCCCAAATCATAGGTTATTAACATTTTTTTCCATGTACGTACCTGCAATTTTTTTTTACTTAAATATGGACATGTGGGGTGTCAAAAATCAAGATTTTTCATCAGTTATTAGCACTTTTTTCTATGTAGCTACCTAACATTTTTTGTTTCCATAATTAATTGTAGCCGTATTGGTGATAAATTGTCTAAACATTTATACATTGTTATTAATTGATTGAATAAAGTATTTTTTATTATTATACTGTTAAATAAAAAATAAAAAAAAATGCTCGAAAAATTCTCTACTTCGAGAAATTTACCGAGAATTTTCTCGGTAAATTTCTCGAAAAATTATTTCTTGAGAATTCCACAACACTAACATACACTAATGTTTAGATTGTTTACTAATTGTTTATTGTTTAATCGGATTTGGGCACAATGTGCAGATGACAAAACCAATCTGACATCTCGATTGGAGAACCATGTTTACACAATGGAACATTGCGCAAAATCTAATCGGAAGAAGTGAGAAAGGCGTCCCAACGCTTATGAATTGGCTCTAGGCTGGCTAAACTGATCACTTAACATGGTTCTTGAATCGAGATATCTGATTGGTTTCAAACAAATGCTGATTGCCTTATTTAAAGTATTACAACTGGAATTTTTTTTTTTTTTTAGTTTATCACATTTAGAAAGTGATATTCTGTCTACACGTGGTAATTCTAAGATTCCGTATAATTTTGAAAAACTTATCAAAAGTATGTATTTGTCTATGGCTTTAATAGAACTGTTTAAGTGCTCCAATACTTGGACATGTTGTATCTCGCAATATTTGAAATATGAGTTGTTGGCTCATGAAACTGGGCCTATGATATAAACGGGTGCAGATTTTCTTTGCATTTTAATTGATATGTCTCAAGTAACAGTACACAAATGTATAGTTGTAATTGTGTCTCTATAATTAGATAAGATCATCCGGAACAGTATAAATGATTAACATCTTTTGATCGAGTGTTAATCCTACTGTGTCCAACACAAGGTTCTGTTAAATAATTATTTATTATGAATTTTTCTTTTTTCAGAGACATGACAAGGAAAATCCATAAGAGGAATGTAAATGAGAAAGAATGTGTAGAGAATGGAAACTGCGGGGACAGTGAACATCTGAGTACATGTTAGTTACTTATAGTATTATAATTTGATTTAGTTTAGACTTGGGATATCATTCAACATACATCTTCTTTTCCTTATCTTAGTTCGATTGGGGCACATTGCTCTAAGATATTTCTTCCAGAGATCTTTGTCCTTTGTTCCTTTGAGAGCCTTTGTCCACTCCAAACCATATGTCCAATACACCAGTGGACTGACTGCGTGTTTTATTTTTTAATATGAATCTGAATTTTAAATAAACCCAAATACACCCCCAGATACCCTCATAGTTAGCAATATGCTTGTGTCCTGAGGTAGCAGTAAATGGAATTGAACATGAGTCATTCAATTAAAAGTCCAAGACTCCGACCACCGAAATGAATGCAGAAGTTGTTGATCATTGAAATTTTATTTTTATTTCAGCTCTGCAGTCTTTTTGGAGACACAGTGGTGCTCCTGAGACAGTGAGAGAGCACCAGAGTCGTATAATGAGACGCAACATGGACACAAGTGCGGACCCATGCGAAGATTTTTATCAATATGCTTGTGGAAATTGGGCAACACTGAATCCCATCCCTGCTGACAAAGCGGGGTAAGTCGTAATATTTTTATATTAAAACTATATGCATTGCTTTCTTGTGTGTTGTGTGAAATATTGGAAACTAAAAAGATAATTTTTGAAAATGTTTTGTTTATTTGTTGCAGCTATGACACATTTGAAATGCTTCGCGAAAACTTGGATCAAGTTTTAAGACAGTTACTTACATCGGACAAAGTTAGACAATGGGAGAATTTACCATTCCTTCCTGACAACACTGCTGTAACTAAATATCTACAGATGGAGCCACTCAAAATAATCGCCAAACTGGAATATCTGGATGATGACGATGAAGTTCATTATACGTCGATAGAAGAAAACGAGTCTCTTCAGGCAGACCGTAAAAAGCGAGATTCAAAAAACAATACGCAACATATGAAGTACGTCGATCTGTTTCGTAAGAAACGAAACATCATCGAGCCTACGGGAGATATTATATTACAAAATGCAAAAATCAAATTTGCTGATAGATTACGTAGACTGAGAAGAGCCGTGAAAAATGTTGATTTGAAAGATGAAAACGATATTAGTATACTCGGAGGGAAAAGTGTTGCTTCAAATGAAAAACCAGAAGATATTATAAATGGTAAAAGTGAAGGAGTAATGAAAGAAAATAGTGTTCCCATTGATGCACTGACCAAAGCTAAATATTTATATGAATCTTGTATGAATTATGATATATTAGAAAAGCGTGAACATCAACCTCTGTTGGATCTTTTAAACAAGTTGGGCGGCTGGCCAATGCTGGATCCCAATTGGAATGAAACTGGGTTTGATTGGCTGGAGCTTATCGGGATCTTGAGACTGTTTAATAATGATATTCTTCTTTCGGAGTGGGTGGGGCCTGATATCAGAAAGTCTGATGAGTTTGTTGTGCAGTTTGATCAAAGTAATTTAGGTAAGTGATAAATGTTCTTGATGATTTTGTTCAAATTAGTTTGAAGAATAACAATACAGTTTATCAAGTTAATACAAAGGTTTAGATTTATACCTACCATCATTACAGTAAAATATTCTTTCAAGTACCATGTCTTATATGTAGAGATACACAGAAAGATTATTTTAGATCTCATAGGTGCCAGTAGGTACATAAAATATTTTATAAATAAAGCAGAAATACAACTACGTAAAATGATATCAACTGAAAGAAATCCCTGTATTATGATAAGCTCACCACTTATAATTGATGAGGAATAAAACATCCTCTCTTTACTACAAGAAATATAAAATCATTTGAATTGAGACAATAAGGATGTAAAGAATTGGTCTCCCACTCTTCTCCAGAAGTTTTCGAGTGTCCTGTAAAAGGCAGGTGATCGATAAATAAGACATTTTACATCTTAAATTCGGCGATGAGGTTTGCCACCCATCCTGAATGTCTTAATTTTATATTGGCACAGAGAAGACAGCTTGCATGTTTTATATGCAGCTGGTCTGCTGGCTACCCCACTCGTGGGATATGCCGTGATGGTATAGTAGTAGTAGTAGTAGTAGTACAATAAGGATTATTGGCAATTATATTATTAAGTACTTTCAATTTTAAAATGATAAGTTTTTGTGGCGTAGAGAGGATACCTGGCATGTTTCACACATGAACTACCCCACTTTGCAAAATATTGTGACGGAGGCATACCATTGTAAAGGAGAGCTTGATCTGTTACTTTTATCTTATCGAGGTCTGCGCTCTATTACCCTTTTTGTTCTTACAGGTTTACCGACACCAGAATACTACTTGCAAGAGAACAACAAAGACTTTCTAGAGGCGTACAACCAGTATATTGTCAGTGTTTCTATCCTGATGGGAGTGGATACAGAAGTAGCGAACAAAAGTGCACATGAAATGATTATGTTTGAGAAGAAGTAAGAATATAGACGTATCAAAAATTAACAGCATGTACCTATAATATAAGATGTAATTTCATTTATACTTTATCATTCATTGTATCTTTAAAGAAATTAATTAATTTGTACTTCAGGAATGAAATTTTCAAAGGGGCTTCTCCTAATCCTGTCTGAATTTTAAATCTTAATTTAATATCCTGTTCATTTATTGAAAATAGACTTTTGAGCCTATTATGTACCAAATTACAAATATAATGTACTGCATTATTTAATTATTTTGATGGCCGTCACAAAGACTATATTTTTTGTTACTATTCATCTGTTTATTTTTCATTAAATTGTATCTCCACTTTTTTTCTCTCTTAAATTGTTGGCTGGAACACAATTTTCTGCGACACGTTCACCATTAAACAGAATACTGTTACGGCGTAAATATTGTCTTCTATATTGTATGTTATACTTTTTCTGTTTATCATTATTATTGTCAGCTAGGTGAAAACACATGTCTATTTTTGAGAATACTAATTTTATGTCTATATGATACTAGAAAAGAATCAAGATTAAGAGCATGTTGGCAATAACCCACCTCTTTTTGAGCAGTGTCATTATTTCTTTTCATAAAATTAGATTATCTTCTGATATTGTTATCTCGTTGTTCAATAAATTGTTGCTCATAAGTCACTTATGTCGTGTTTTTTTCTAATTACTAATTATTTTCATTTTGTGTGTTCAGACTAGCCAAAATAATAATTCCTCCAGAGAGCAGAAGGAACATTTCTGAACTGTACCAGCGGATGAGCCTCAAAGAACTGAGTGAGATGGTCCCCAAGATAAAGTGGAAGAGATATCTCAGCATTGTGCTCAATAGAACGGTGTCTTGGAACGAGAGTGTTGTCATGTATGCTTCTAAATATGCTAAGGTATGTATAACAAGTAATTCTTAACACTTTGTTTATCTATACTTACCATCACGGCATCTCTCACAAGTGATATAACCAGTTGACTCATTGTGCGTAATAAAAATTCAAGTCGTATTCTATGTCCCCTGAAAAATTATAGCATTCAAAGTAGATAAAATATTTCAGTTCTGTGATGTTAATACATGGCTACTATTAGATACTCAGAAAATTGAGTCAATCAATTACAATAATGCATAAATACTCTTCCATATTTTTTACCAATTATCACATTTGACTCAGAGTATTCATTATACATTTCAATTCATTTATTATTTTGGTTTCAACTTTTAATTAAGACTGTGTCTTGGATTTCCAAGCCAAAGGTTTAAAGTTCACATCTTGCTTTTAACAACAATACATTATTATTGTATACTGTGCCAAGTATAACAATATGTAGGTTCTTTTAAATAACGACACGGATATTTATAGTTACACAAATATACATACATACATACATACCATCAAGCCGCTTCCCTCGCGGGGTAGGCAGAAAGGATCAAGCGCCACTTCCTTCTATCCTTGCACACATCTTTCGCTTCCGTCACTGTCATACAATTCCTCATGCATGCTCTCCTGTTCAACGTACTCAACACGTGACCGTCCTGTAGGATTTGATTTAAATGATCTTGCCATTTAATCCTCGGACGTCCACGTCTCCGAGCACCATTCCTCTCAGACAAATATATCTTCTTAGTCATTCTGTTCTCATTCATTCTTTCCACGTGCCCAAACCATCTTAACTTATTTACATTCATCCTTGTTATTACACTAACTTTCATTCCACATTCCTTTCGTATCTCACTGTTACGCACATGATCTCTCAGACTTTTACCACACATCCTTCTCAGTGATCTCATTTCAACTGCATTTATGCCACTTTCATCCTTCTTTAACCATGTCCACGTCTCACTTATGTACACAAATATATATATTCAATAATAAATCCTACTTATAATGTCGAACACAACTTAGTCAATCACGCAGCAAACCAGTGCAAGTCAAGGTCGTATCTATAATGAGCCTACATATTGTTATACTTGACACAGTATACAATAATTATTTTTTTCATATAGTAGTTTCAATAGTTTTTCTGATCATCATTATTGTTTTACATTTTTTTTTAATTACTTACTTTTATTTAAATTCTGATTTCACAGGACCTGGCTGATTTGATTGAAGTTACACCACCTAGAATTGTTGCCAACTACATTCTGTGGAGGTTCATCAGGCACAGGGTGAATAATCTTGATGACAAATTCCAGGAGCCTAAACAAATGTAAGAAGAAATTTTAAACCATGATGTATTTTATCGTTGCCTGCATTTAACCCTTTGTATTTATATCATCTGTCAATATTAGCGGTTTTTACGATGGGTGAACAGGGGCATATCCGGCATGAATACTTGAAACTTAGCAGAAATGCCAAAAAGAGGACTTATTCACATAATCTCTTTATTGAATACATAACATTTTCCAGGTTTTAGTATCTGCCACATTCTATTTTACAGATTTTACAATAAACTCTTTGGACGAGAATCATCTCCACCACGATGGAAGAATTGCGTGTCGCAAGTAAATGCCAACATGGGAATGGCCTTAGGATCTATGTTCGTGTCTAAATACTTTGACGAGAACAGTAAAAATGACACATTGATCATGACGAGAGAAATACAACATTCCTTCAGAGAACTTCTGAATATGACACAGTGGATAGATGAAGACACTAAAAGACTGGCCACGGATAAAGTGGATGCAATGATGTTGAGAATAGGATATCCCGACTTTGTGTTGGATCAAGAAGAGTTAAATAAAAGATACAAAGAGGTTACTGTTCATCCTGAGACGTACTTTGAGAATACTTTGAACATTTTAAGACATTTAACTAAGACTGAACATGGAAAGTGAGTTAATTTTTGTCTAATTTATTTTTAGTTAGACATTTCAAGATATTGTATTGAACTATTTTCTTTATTACTTTTATTGTCGAGTGTGTAAAAAAAAAATATATTTGGTCATTTGCAGTCAATGAAGAATTCTAGTTTTTTGAAAGCAATTTATGGCTGTGAAAATGGACCCTGCGAAAAGTAATTTCCGTGTAAAACTGTAATTTTTGCGCATGTAAAATGTTTTATCAGACGAAATTATAAATTGAAAATAAGTGGGAATTCTAAAGATGTGGAGATTTTCAAAATTGTTTCTTTAACTTTTTATATTATTGCAATTTAATCTACAACTTTATTTTTAGAGCAAAAATATATTTATCACATATTTATTGAAATACAAAATGATATAGAAAAAAATAAGTGAATGTACAATACTAAAACTGTAGTACCTACTTATTTTTCATTTCACTTTTTACAGGCTGGGACAAGCCGTAAATAAAACACAATGGAATACTGCCCCGGCTATTGTGAATGCTTATTACAGTCGTAATAAGAACCAGATCCTCTTCCCTGCCGGGATTCTGCAGCCTCCATTCTACCATAAGCACTTTCCCAAGTGCCTGAACTTTGGTGGTATTGGAGTGGTGATAGGACATGAGATAACACATGGATTTGATGATAAAGGGAGACTGTTCGATAAACATGGAAACCTTCAAAGGTATTTGAAAACACTTTGTTGTTGCATGATTGGGATTTCCTATTCATAGAGAAAAGTGAGAAATAATATGAAAAACATTTTTGGCAGTTGTTTTGAATTTAATGAGCTTTCATCAAAAATATGTTGGGAGGTAATCACTTTCATCCATTATCCCGAGTGTTCATTCAAATTAACCCGAATTCTCCGGGAATAAGAAATACTTATCCAATAAATGTGATATTACTTGTAAACTCTAAGTATATGATAAGGTTTGACACTGTGGTTTTATTTTTTAATTTTGAAAATCCGTTCCTGAAATACGGGGTGTCCTCATATGAGGAAACTAGGAGAATCCGTGTAGTTTTCATAATATTTTTTTCTATATTATTATTCATATTGTCTTCCACGTTTTACTTATTTTTGTATTTCAATCTCGTTTAAGACGTCTTAAGTTAGTAGAAATACTAGTTCTACTAGAAAATGGTGATGAATATGATCAGAGTCCTTGAGATATATACATAGAATCTTCTGAAGTCAGCCAACTTACTGATGGAAATTCATACAAGGAAAGTGGAGTGAATAACAATTGCCTGCCTGAAAACCAATTGTGAGCACTTTTGGAAAGACGGCAGCTTTTGAACCATGGTGCTGGAGATATTTTTGATAACAATACAATATAAGAAGCCACATCAAGGCCAAATTTAGAAAGATTGAGTCCACCTCAATAGACTTCCAAGTCTCGAGGGAAAACTTTGTGTCCTGGTATCTTCCCCAATATAAATAACGAACGTTTTGAAGGTTTAACTCGATTCAGTAAGCAAAAACAATGTAAATAAATTATTACAGAGTATGTAGTAGGGAAATTTTCTTTTGTCAGATTTATTTTGGTTCAATAAGTGAAGTACAGTGGAGGAACATTATCCATTTTTTTTCTCCATTTCTAAATCTCTTTGAAAGATTTTTCTTCAAGGATCAAAATCGATCAGATAATTCGTATGGGTTTATTTTTTATCATCTGTTTTCTCAAATACTTACCAAAATACTCAACCATTGCTTCATCATGTGAAATAGATTGGCTAGAAGTGCACATCTTCATGCATTTTTCATTACATGTGAACAATAAGCGGTCTCAAGTTGTACAATTTGTCTGTTTTATCAAGCTCATTATTTGATAAAAAGTGAATAGATCTTTAAATATTTTCAAAACTATCTCTTCTCGTTGCTTCATACACTAAGTAATGCACAAACCTTCACCTTTACTCTAATACATAGCTTTCCCTGGAATTACATTGTATTCCGATACGATAAGAACAGCAAGAAATTATCAGCATTCATCCTTATTTAGATTTATGTCTTCCCATATATTGGATATACAATACTCTGAACTTGAAATCTCATAAAAAATAGCTCAAATAATTTAAATTCGGTAAAACATTCATAACGCTGGTTTTTTATTTTGGAGGAGATGCTACATAGGATACAAAGTTTTCCCTCTAGATTTGATAATCTATTGAAGTGGACCCAATCTTTCTAATTTTGGCCTTGATATGACTTCTTCTATTGTATTGTTATCAAAAATATATCCTGCGTCTTGGTTCAAAAGCTGCCGTTTCTCCGCAGGTGCTCACAATTGGTTTTCAGGCGGGCAATTGTTATTCACTCCATCTTCCTTATCTGAATTTTCATCAGTAAGTTGGCTGACTTCAGGAGGTTCTATGTATATATCTCAAGGAGTCTGATCATATTCATCACCGTTTTCTAGTAGAACTAGTATTTCTACTAACTAAAGACTTCTAAAACGAGATTAAAATATAAAAATAAGTAAAACATGGAAGACAACATGAATAATAATATAGGAAAAAATATTATGAAAACTACACGGATTCTCCTAGTGTCCTCATATGAGGACAGCAAAAGTTAAACAAGGTTATATCATCACTGGTTTTACATAAATAAACATTATTTGTGCCCCCAAATCCGCTAATGATATATGAATTGTCCTACATATATATTTTATAGATTTACAAACGTAAAAAATAAATATTTTTATACTTTCGGGAAGAGGTCGTCATTTTTGTGAATTTTCAAAATACGGTAATTTTGAAATGATGTACACATCCACCCACGACTTAAATCAAAGATACAATGATTTGTTTATAAAGAGGAATGTCTGGCTTGTAGGATAGTTCATGTTTCGACATGCTCACACTTACTGTTTAGTTGTTATGGTCAATTTTAATGTACACTGTTTCCGTCCTCATATGAGGACACTAGGAGAATTCGGGTTAATGTGAATGCGCCTTTAGAATATTAAAAGTTGTAGGTTATAGAGGTTGCCTATATTAAGGAATAATTTGATCAACTTTCTTCATTCTACCAATCTACTTTCTTGGGATTCATTTTAGACTTGTGTAAACTAAAAAAAAACATTTTATTCCTAAATTCTCCCAAATATTTGGTATTAGGTTTTCAATTCTATGTGAATAAAAAGATAATCTTATATCACCAAGTATAGTAAAATAAATCTGACAAATGTTTATTTATATACTTGATTTAAATTAACACAGATTCATTACTAATTCGTTGTTTTTATTGAGCTGCTGCGTTCTATGAATGGGTGGGTACTTTGCTTGCTCATATATTGTAAAAAATACTTTATGCGCCTGTAATGTTGGATAAATAAGTAAATAAATAGTACCTAGTTCAAAAATAGAGTAATTAGAACTGTTTTATATTTTTATTTATCTTTTATGTTTAGGTGGTGGCCCGAGGTTGCAATCCACTCATTCCACAAGAAGGCTCAATGTCTTATAGACCAATACAGTGAGTACCAAGTCTCAGAAGTGGCCATGGCTTTGGATGGGATCAGTACACAGGTCGGTACACTCACAATACTTTGGTAAATATGGCAACAAAATGTGAAATTTCATATCCAAAACATTCTTCTTACTATGCAGTATTTTTGTTGTTCAACATTAAAACTGAACTATTTACTCTATGTAAAACAAATATGAATGAATGAATGAAATTAACATACTGACTTTATTGTTTCCTTTAATTTTTTGATTTCAAAATTATGAGAAATCTTTGATGAGAACCCTCAAAACATGATGTAGTTCCAGTTATCAAAAGTGTTTATTTACTTAGTGATAACAATTTCAATTTTGTTCTTAAATAATTATTTTTCATATTTTAGGGGGAGAACATAGCAGACAATGGTGGCATTAAGCAAGCCTTCCGAGCATACAAACATTGGGTAGCACAAAATGGAAATATTGAAGAGAGTCTTCCCGGAATTAATGCTACAAGTTCACAACTATTTTTTCTCAACTTTGCTCAGGTAAATTATATTAATTATGATGTTGATAAATAAATGAATCTTTGAGTTGGTTCTATATTATTTATTTTATTATTTTTGCTTTTTAGATTTGGTGTGGCGTTATGAGACCTGAAGCAATGAAGAATAAATTAAAAGTGGCCGTGCACAGCCCAGGAAGATTCCGTGTTATAGGCACTGTATCAAACTCTGAAGACTTTGCCAAGGCATTCAGTTGCCCTGCAGGCAGTCCGATGAACCCATCTAAAAAGTGTGACGTGTGGTGATCCATAGACAATTCAAATGACATTTTGTCGTTGCATAATAAATATTATGTTCTATGTGACATTCACAATATTTTATCATCCTTGAAGTCAACTGCTTATTACAACAGTAAAACAGTATTTAAAATACTATTAAATTTATCAATATGATGATGATGATGAAAAAAAAAAAATTTATTGTTGCAATGAACAGTTCTGTCAAAATTTTGACAATGTCACATGACTTGTAAGAAATATGCAACGACAAATTGCTTTTGTGTTTAGTTGATGAAGCAACCACAATCCAATTTATGCACTGTTCTGATACAGAATGCAAGGAAGAATCTTAATCCAATTCATAAATTCATTTTAAATTTGGAATAAAGAAAAACTTTCTTCCCTGAATTACATAGATAAAACATATACGAACTTCTTAGAAACCATTCTACCTTATTATGAATAGAATCACTGAGGAATGAATGTTGATATATTTTTTAAGCTGTAATGAGTAATGAACTGAAGGTCTGAGATTTTTATCCTAGATTAAATTTTAGTTGTGCCATAAAATGAGATTTTTTCAGTTCAAATTACTTTTGTAAAATCAGTACTGTGTATTTTTCAGCTACTATATTTTTGTATCTACTTGTTTTGTTATCATATTTAAATTTCTCAATGTTGAAGTAAAAACTAGGTATTAAAACTATCACAAAACAAATTGTTTTCTGAGTCAGGTTAATTTAGTCTGGTTTAACTTTAGACACACAAATCACTCGTTACGTTTACATACTAAATATGCATTTTGTTTGTGAGTTTGTCTGTATGAGTATTTACTGTGTTTTTTGTTTTACTATAAATAGCTATATATTGATCATCTTATGTTACTTGCATTTACTAATTGTTGTTATAAAACTATTTTTATAATGTGATATGTTCTATAATAATTGTTCTATTTATATTAAGGATTGAAGTATGCAATGAAAGACTATAAAACATGTTTTGGGTAGCAATAATATCATATCCACACTATTCAGTGCAAACATATTGAAGCTAGTTTCAAAGTGTGGAGATGGCGGTTCTATTGACCAAAATTTTTTCGAAATATTGTTTCTTTAGAATTCCATTTAAGTAATAAAATTATTTTGATCACAAAAATCAAGATAAACTTTTGAATCTTTGATGCGCGATATCTTAAAACATAGTTTTTCTGACAAAGACCAAAAACCAATAAGGTGATGATGATGTGCGCAATATTAACCTACTGGTGACATGCAACGGATAACAATGGAATTAAAGTTGAATAATTGCTCTGTCACTTCTGATTGAATTAACCGTAGAAACATAGTGATCTTTGTGGAATAGCAGAATCTATATGGAATCTGTGACCAATCTTCCCAATTTTGAGTAGACGTGTATTAAAAAGTGTTAACACGGCGACAGATTTGTTTTCTATGTGGGAAAGTGAATGTAGTTAAAGTTACCAAACTGATACTGAAATGGTTGTATGGTTAAAGACAACATGTAAAAATGAGAAGACAGCTTTCCAGGACTATTCCTGATGTTGAAATTGTACTGTATTTATTATTTTCCTATTGAGTATTACAACATTTTATATTTAATTATTGTTAGACATTATTATTCTATTCTGATAAAAGTTTATTTTTATATTACGTATCATATAAGATATACTATTGCTTAATTTTAAATAAAAAATATATTCTTTGTTGATGTGTTTTATTGCTCTCTATATTCCCAAAACTTTTTTTTTCCAATACTATTAATCTCAAAGAGAACTACTTATGTAGTGGAGTTTTTGTTGTATGGTTTTGAAGATTTAAAGAAGGCACCAGAGAACCACTTCAAATGTTTAACATAGCAAATCTACTTGGTATTTTGTAGAGCTAGAATGTCACATTACTGAAAAATTCGAATGTTCTAAGGGGGATAAATTGTCCTTATGCTATAATTAGAATAATCCCTAGCTGTTCTGTGAGAGCATTATTTTTTACTTGTTTATGACGAGATTGAAGGCATTTATTAGTCTAAATTAAAATGTTATTACATATGCAATAACAAACAAGTAGTATCCCTATCCAAAAAAGATAATCGATCAGATATACATTTATTATTACGAATTCCCATTTTTGAGGAGTAGGCTCATTTTATTGTTACATAAGATGTGAATGGTACTTTATATAAGTACCTATCTACATTTTAAACCATGGAGAAAGTTGGCGCCAATTATTAATTGTGACATATTGTACAGGCGTGAGTGTTGTGTACGTATTATCTAAATTACATATTTTATTTAAATATATTGTAATATCCCAAAGTTTGTATAAATATTCTCTTGAAATACACACACGATTGTCGTATATGTTATTAGGCGATAAGCTGTCACTACTACTTAACCTTTCTATCTCGCTCTTGTGGTAGGTTATCAATATTGAATGTTAAAATTATCTTTATTATTATTCATCTAAAATGTAAACATAAGTGCGAGTAAGAAGCTATGAGGGTACATTTATTCTTAACAAGTTCAAAGGGGACTGCCCATTACAAGTGAAGTCAGTTTAATAAAATACATTTAACCTCTAAAATATTCGCAATATATTTCATTGCTTATTAGAATGGAGAGATCTTGTGTGAGGTTATTTTCCCTTTCGCTTCAACATATCTCGAGGAAGGCGTCTCCGTATAGCGCTATCTCTTTTCAACGCCCTCTCCATCTTCAGGTGAGCACATATCACAGCAAAACATTCACTTTGATTTTTTATATCAGTTAACTAGCCAAACGAGTGTAATTACTTCCCCCTATATTCTAATCCATCAAATTAACACCGACCATATTATTATACTTGTATTTGGCCTGTTGCATTATTTTGTTTTTAACATTCTTTGCACAAAGTAGATGTGAGTATTAAAAGCATTATTTTAGAATCCAATTAGTTTTTTATTATTCAGTTCTTATTAGATTTCACCATTAATTTATTTGCATTACACTGCATATTGTGAATAAATTGTGATTATTTGTTTTTAATAATGTCATATGTGAATATTCAAGCAATGCTTTCAAAGTTTGTGTTGCTTAAAACCCCAACTGTAAGATTTCTTTTCCATGAAATAATATTAGTTAAAAAAATACTAATTACTGTGTAGGCAATCTAGATTAATAATTAGTGTTTTGTATTATGTTATCAGCCTTATTCAAAAGTGTATTTTTCCTTGC
This sequence comes from Athripsodes cinereus, assembly GCA_947579605.1. NCBI lineage: Eukaryota > Metazoa > Arthropoda > Insecta > Trichoptera > Leptoceridae > Athripsodes > Athripsodes cinereus. The sequence goes on along the minus strand of OX388307.1, from coordinate 34,425,428 downwards.
GAATTTTTTGTGTTCTGCGGTAAAGATTACGTCTCTTAGTTTTTGAGTGACTTGTAAAACACCACAAATATGACATTATACATTTTCAATTCAATAATGAGGTATACCATCACTTCTGAATGTCTTATTTCTTATTGGTTTGAAGAGGAATATCTGCATGTTTATTACACACAGTCAGTATACATGGCAACCGTATAGTATAAAATATATTGTAATACTGAAATTTACAAACAGTTTACTAAAACATAAATTAAAATTTATGTAGAAGCTCGTTCGACTTAAATATACCTACTCAACACTTTTACCAGTTATGTCCATGTGTCAGAAAGGTGGAGTAGATTGACAGCAAGATTTGAACACTGTTATTTTTGATAGAAAGATGAACTTTGATAAATCACAGAAACTGCCACAATATGAAGTCATCCGCAGACTATTTTGATCATTATCAGTTGCTCTAAAGCATGGGTGACCAACCTTTTCAGCAGCCGGGCCAAATTTCAGAACGAGATTTCCTACCGGGCCGCACAACAATATACTCCATATATGAAATATTTGATCATTTTACTTCACCTTAAAATTTCTACCCCCCTGTCGCCAAATTTTCAAAATGGTATAGGAATTTGAAATGTTTCAAAACTCCTCAGCTTTCTTTAAGAATATTTTCTCAAAATACCTCTTTCAAAAATTTAACGGGTACTTGTACCGACTATTATAAAAAGTGGCCATATAATTCGCGGGCCGCATGTGGCTTATACTTCTTCAATCCCTGATGTCAACGATGTCTTCATCGCTCTGTACCCCATCTATCCAATGGAGTTTAGTTCTACCGACACTACCTTGTAGTCTTTTATGGAGGATTTTCTTTGGCACTCTTTCTTTATTCATTCTCTCCACATGCCCAGCCCAGTCTTCCAACTTTGTTACCTTTTATAATGTCTTCCAATTTTATTATTTTATTATTTATAAGATTACGGCAACCCGTCCCTTGTGGGACGATTTGTGCCAAGTACAATATTTTAGGAAGATGTCACGTAATATTAAGGCATTAATTTATAAGATAATAAAATTTCTTTTGGCGGATTTTAGAATCTTGAGATATACAGACAGGGCATCAGTGTGTAAGAGGCAAGACATATTGATTGGATACTGGACTTCAGTTATCTCATAATACAAGTTATAAGAGTCTCTTATTGGGCAACCGAGGAAGACGTGGTCCAGAGATTCCACATCGAGCTCGCACTCGCAAAAAGGGGACGAGACCAAACCTAATCTAAATAGATGACTGTCTAATCTGTGGTGATTAAAGCGCATGCGAGTCAATGAGACAATCTCCGATCTGGAAAACTTGGAATTATGGAACCATGGCTTTCTGGAGATAGACTCCTTGATACCCCAGTACACTGATCCCTTTATCCTACCGATCTCGTTCCAATAGTTGGTCCAATCAGACATAGCTCTGAACAAGGCAGTACGCTTAATGTCATTCAGGGGGAGTTCAAAATTATCAGGAACTAGACCATTCCTGGTAGCCTCCTTTGCCAATGCATCCACGTCCTCATTGGGCGTGATACCACAGTGGGCCGGGATCCAGGCTATGATAACATCCCTTCCCCTCGCTACCTGTTCATATAGTTTCTTCCTTATTTCCAGTATAATACAATTGTCATTAGATGAGCCAGAAGCAAGAAGTCGTACCAGAGATAATGAATCCGTAAAGATAATTGCCCTGTCTAATATGTGATCATTACACAGAACGAGAGCCCGGCTCATAGCAGCACACTCCGCTGTGAAGACCGAGGCTTCAGGTGGAAGTTTCAATATCGATTTTATATTGAGTTTTGGGATGAGAACTGCTGAACCGGAATGATCATTGACAGAGTATTTAGAACCATCAGTAAAGATTTGGGTATGATTTGGCCAAGAAGAATCAACTTTTGAAAGGAACATCTGATTTATTTCGTTGGAAGATTTCTTGGGAGATTTATTGATGCCAATATTATCTATGATGTTTGGAGAGAATTGTATAGCTTCCAATGGGAGATCATAGACAGGAGAAGGAAATGAATTTTGTTACATTTTAAAATGTTTTAAAATACTATTGTAATTGTATTTTAAAACATAAAACAAAAAGTGTCTGTGTGAATTTAAAAAAAAAAAAAAATTGACCTCATAAGATAAATCGTACATCACTTTTCACACTGGGGTATTATTTGGTTTTTTCGACATCACTTATACGTCAATACTTCCTAGTTATTTATTGAGAGCGTTGTTAGAAAATTATGCCAGATATTTCTAAACATACTAACCCAATCAGATATACTATTTGCACATTATCTTAATATTGTTTTTGATTAATGTTATTTACATTACTAGTTAATAATATATCACTTATTGTGTAAACACTTGTTTAATCGCGTGCCATTCATTAAAATGCATTTTAAGTGTGTCCTAATAATGTACAATAGAAACCTTATAATCTAAAGGCCTAAAATGAATAATATGGGGACCTCAACAAGGTCTCCCACCCTTTTTTATAAGTTTTTGAGTATACACATATCGCTACCTTAATGCAGAACTAGCCTAAGTGTTTTTGGATGATTTTTCAAAGTACCAGATTTAAGCTTTGTTTTTGTAATAAAAAAAAAATAGTTTAAAATATCTTAAGCAAATTTAACATGCATTATTATTTAGGAATCTAATAACTTTCATTCGTTAAATTACCTCATATCTATTATTATCATTTCTTGTTTCTTAATACTTAACTCAGTTTGACAAAAATTTCAATTTAGGATAGTTCTGCGTTAAGGTAGCGATATACTTGAAATGGAATATGAATCCCACTCTTCTACATTTAATTTTTTTAGTGAATTGTAAAATGTTCATGATTATAAAAGTTTAATTTCAATCTTTCATCTGGCAATTGAATTCGAGTTGGCCTCCAACTATTATCTGTAAGTTTTTGATATATGTAATTATTATACACTTTGGCACGAAGAGGACAGTTTGCATGTTTCTTACATGCAGCTGATCTGCTGGCTACCCCACTTGTGGGATGTGCCGTGATGGTATAGTAGTAGTAGTATTATACACTTGTAAATTCTTTAAACAAAAAATATTTTATGACGATAGGTTTTTAGGTTTGAATTTCTCATATTTTCTATATATTATGCTACTTTTTGTGTATTAACCATAGTGAATAGAATTAAAAACTTAAACCTTTTAATACACACCTTTTTATTTTATTACTAGCTGACCCAGCAAACGTTGTTTTGCCATATACATTATGCCATATCGTCGCCGCACGCATAATTTGACTTATGTGAGCGCGCGATGCAAAACTACAACTCTGCAAATGCCGCACGAGTACGAAGGCATTTTATCACTTGTGGATATTATAATTGAATAATAAAATGCGTTCTTACTCGTGCGGCACTTGTAGCGTTGTAGTTTTGCATCGCGCGCTCACATAAGTCAAATTATGCGTGCGGCGACGATATACTAATGTCGCTATTTAAAAATAGAGGTTGGTGGTAGAAGGGTGAAAATTCAGGGCTCTATGTATTTTTTAATGCTTCGCCATAAAAAAATAAAAATAGGGGAGTTTTACCTACCAATAAAACTCTTATTATGTTGTCTTCCTTATCCAGAATATTTATTGTGAGAGAGACTTCAACTATCTTGTCTTAATGTCGTACTTCCCGCCATTTTCTTATTCCTTTGTTTTGAATATATACACTCCTTTTTAGTTACTACCCCTGTCACATGGTGGTGAGGCGCTTTGCAATATTTTGTCAATTGATTTCTCACAAAGCAGGCGTTAAGTATATTCTGGATAAGGAAGACAACATAATAAGAGTTTTATTGGTAGGTAAAACTCCCCTATTATGTATGGTCTGTCCTTATCCAGAATATTTATTGTGAGAAGTGTTTGTTATCGCCTTTGTGACAGGGTATATGGGGTTGATGTCAATTGTGATGGATGTTAATTGTTATTTACTGGTTGAAAATGTTTAAGAATAGATCTTTCTTGTGATACAATTACTTCTTTTCTATAAAATCTCTTAAAGGTGTTCTCGCTTCTCCAATTCCCTCTTTGAAGTATTTCTTCAATTGGTTGATTTTCTAGCCAACCTAGAGAAGCCACTGCTGAACGTGTGCTACCTGCAGTTGCTTCGATTCCGGCATCCCGAAGTACAGATTTCACCCAACCTCCGATTACAGTTCTAGAAGCTGCTTTTACTTTGCCAACCGTTGATATAAACAAATTTGTAATATCATCATGGCCTTGTTTTCTATATTCTGATAAAGCAGAAACTTTTCTAAGCCAAAACACAGGATCCCAACCTTTTTCTGAGGCAGCATAAAATTTCCAACCTGCTTGGCGAAATTTGTCTGAATCCGTTTTTGATCCAAACTTAGGCCACAATATAATATGATCTCCATTGTCTACAAAACCAGATGGAGATAAATGTAACAAAGTAAGATCATGTACTCTTCTTCCTGAAGCAAGCAGTAGTATTGTAGCACAACGTCTAGATGCCTCAAATAATGTATGTGATGTTGGTGGGTTACACTTCAACCAATTACATACATTTCTAGGATCCCAAATTGGTGGTCTAACTTTTTTGTCTGCTGAGTTGCTTATTCCCTTTATGATTCTCTTCACCAGAGGGTGGTTACTGAGACTTGATTCTTGATTAGGATCAGCCATTGTCGCTACCACAGATTTATGTAACATAATAGTGCTTGGAGACAACTTCTCAACACTACTCAAGTGTGCCAAATATTTTGATAACTTCAATGCAGATGGTTGACGGGCATCCGCATTACTATTCAAGCACCATCTTTCCCATTTTTTCCACGCTTGTTTGTAAATAGTCATCGTCGATGGTCTCCAACTTGCATTCAATAGAGCTTTTTCTTGATCTGTCCAATCTTTTGTTATTTCTTCCCACCCCCAATTTTCCACACTTCTAGATGAAGTTTCTGGATTTGTGGAGGGTGGAGTCCTGTGCTTGTGTCGATCAGATTCATTTCTAAGTGCTCTATTTTCATTGGTGGAGCTAGAGCACGATTCTTTAGATCTGGCATCCAGAAGACTTTGTTCCATCTGGGGACTACTAGAAGGTAGGTCCCTACTGCCTCGTTTAAGTGAGCAAGGACTCGTGGGATTAGACAGGGTGGAGGAAATACCCATGCCAGGTGAAACCTCCATGACTTGCTGAATGCATTGTGAAATATTGCCTTCTTGTCTCTGGGATCTATCGAGACATACTGACTCACAACATGTGCCGTCTTTGATGCAAATAGATCCACTTCTGGTGTACCCCATTTGTAAAATATCTTCTGCAATGCTGGAGTCAGGAGATGCCACTCTGGAGGTAGATTCTTTGTCCGAGACAAACTGTCTGCTAGTTCGTTGTACCTCCCCGGTAGATAATAGGTCTCTAAGTGTATATTGAGAGCATCCACTAATCTGAAGATTTGGTGAGTCATGTAAAGTAGGCTCATCGATTTCGTGCCACCTTCGTTTCTGAGGTATGCTAGCACTGTCCGATTGTCTGATTGTACAAGACAAGAAGAATTCTTCAAAATCTCTTTCTGCGACTTGATGGCGCCCCAAATAGCAAACATTTCCTTTAGATTGCTGTGCCAATGGTTTTGCTGTTGGGTCCATTTTCCTCTTACCAGCACATCGTTCACTTGAGCTCCCCACCCTTGGTTCGCTGCATCCGTCGTCAGAAAATGAGAGACCCCTTGTCTGAACAATTGTTTTTCGCCTTCCAGATTTCTCAACCACCATTTTAGTTCCTTTCTTACTACAATTTGTAATGGTAATAGCTTTCTGGGCTTTTTTGCTGGGAGATTTCGAGCTGTCACCTGTATTTGACGGCAATGTAATCGACCTCGTGGTATCACAAATGTAGCAAAATTTAGCTTTCCTAGAATGCTTTGAGCGCTTTTTAAACACCATTTTTTCTCTGTGAGCAGTTTTTCTAATGACTTTCTCAATGATAGTTTTTTGGAGTTTGTCAGTCGCATTTTGCACATTCTCATGTCCCATTCTATCCCCAGATACTCTATAACCTTCACTGGATTCACTACACATTTTTGTATATTGATCGTCCACCCAAGGTGTTGTAAATATTCCAGTGCTTGACGTGTCTGTTCTTTCAGAATGGACTTGTGTTGGTGAACTAGGAGGAAATCGTCCAGGTAAACAACTACTCGAATTCCCTGTTTCCGGAGTGTCTCTGCTACCCAGTTTGTTATCAAGGCAAAAATCCTTGGAGAGCTGCACAGACCTTGGGGGAGGCACGTCATTTGTAGTACTTGATCTTTGTAGATCGTTCTCAGAAATCTGCGGTGACTCTTGGCTACTGGTATGTGGAAATATGCCTGTGACAGATCTATCTTCGTCATAAAATCCCCGGGCTGCAGAAAATTTGGAATCTGAAAATGTGAAATCAGAGAAAATCTCTTCGCTTGGCAAAATCTGTTCAGTCCTTTTAGATTGAGTATTGGCCGTTGTGTTCCATCTGACTTCTTGACCAAGAACATTTGTGAGAGAAATCCTGGATTTCTCGGGGCTATTTCTAATATTTTTTCCCCCATCATCTTTTTGATAGCTTGATCTAAGTCTAGGGTACATGGCCGATGAAACTTTTTGCATAGGGTGGGTTTCAGAAGGATTAGTGGAGGTTTCTGAATGAATGGAATTCTGTAGCCTTCTATTATTTTCAGAATTATATTTGGGGCTTTCGCCCTCTGCCATTCTTTCAAAAAATCTTTTAATTGTCCTCCTCGAAACCCTTGTATAGAGTCATTTTTGTTTACCGCCCCTACGAAAGACTTGCCTTCCGCGGGTCGATTTCTTCTCTTCACCTTTTCTGCTGGAGCTTGGCTGCCAGTTGGAAGTTGGCTGCCAGTTGGAGGTAGTCTGCCAACTGGTTGAGGGTCTGGAGGTTGAAGCATCGAGGTCTGCCCGTCGATGCCGAAATGGCTTGGTATTTGAAGTATTGGACTTGCTCTGCCTTGGAGCATTTTGTCCAAATACTTTATTAACACCTCCCAGCTTTTGGATCTGGGAGGACAACATCTCTTCATTGAAGAGATGACTTTTTGTCGGTGGAATTCGCTTTATAGCACTTTTGTTGTGTGCGGAACAATTATTCAAGAGCTTATCCCTTCTGTACTCTATCATCTCAGCCCTCTTCCCACAACATATTTGTAACATATCATCTGATATTTTATTATAACCTCCTTCACTGGAGAACTTTTCCTGTAGCTTTTCTTGCAGAGTGTGAGGACTGAGGCTATCTTTCTCATTATGACTCCATTCAATCACCTCCCTTAAAGAGGTTTGTAGAGCCTCTCTTTGAAGTAGAACTGCATGAGAGAGAGCTGCAAAAGCTTTTTCCATGAGAGGGAAAAGCTGAGAGGTTTCACTGCATTGACAAAGGATGTCTGTATTGACTTCCAGTTCTTTAAAACCTGGATCAGCAATATATTCTTTCAGTGCTTTATTATACCTCACACTGTTCCACTCTCTTGAATTAAAATGCTGAAGACGCTCAATCATCTCCAGCATTTTTTCTTTTGGAGCCATTACAGGTGGCTCCTTAAGAGCGACTGCCGGTTCAGGTATTAAAAACGCAGCACTAGTTGTCGGAGTCATATGGACCGAGGTCTGCCCGCCGGCCGATATTGTCTCACCAGTGGACACCGGAGTCTGCCTGCCGGTATGCACTGAAATGTCCTCTATTAGACGATCAGAATAAGCTGGGGTCTGCCCGCCAGCAATTTCTGATGCGTCATCCAAATCAGAGATGTTCTGCACATCCCTATTATATACATATTCTTGCAGTTGTCTCATCTGCTTTGACAATTTTTTAATCATCCTCCGCGATGATTTTCTTCCGCGTTTTGTTTCTGAGGCAGAAGAAGATGAAGACGACGTAGATGATCTTCTAGGTCTTTTACTTTTAAGGGATGCTTTGTTAACATCCGCCATTTTGCTTCAAATTTTCAACAAATGCAATAAAAATAATGTTTTTCACCACCAACTAATATTAATACACAACAAGGCGTCCTTTCGCAAAGTAATCACATCACATCACAAACAACAATAACACGCAACAGGTGATTGAAAAACAAAAGGGCGTCTCCCGCGATTTCAAACAAAGAACAAAGCGTCTTTTCGGATTAATTTCTAACAAAATGTATCACAAGCACTTGTTAAGTACTTTTAGCAATCGAAAATGGTTTTTAAAAGTTAATTGCGAAGTATTTTTCTTTGTTTCAATTGATATTGAAAATGTGAACTTCGCAAACACGCACGACACACGACAAAAGTTGATGTCAATTGGCAAAATATTGCAAAGCGCCTCACCACCATGTGACAGGGGTAGTAACTAAAAAGGAGTGTATATATTCAAAACAAAGGAATAAGAAAATGGCGGGAAGTACGACATTAAGACAAGATAGTTGAAGTCTCTCTCACAATAAATATTCTGGATAAGGACAGACCATACATAATATAAAAATTTGGGGTGGACCATCCTTAACTTTTAGGGGTATGAAAAATAAATGTTGGCCGATTCTCAGACCTACCCGACAAGCACACAAAATTTCATCATAGTCGGTCCAGCCGTTTCGGAGGAGTATGATAACAAACACCGTAACACATGAATTTTATATATTAGATTGTAGACAATATTGTTTCGTTTATTTATAATGTATCATTAAGAGACGAAACAATATTTTCTACAATAATAAAATAAAAAACTTCTGTGTATTAAAATGTTAAAAAGTAAGTTTTTAATTCATTAAATTAAATTTCTCTATGGGTTGAAAGAAACGCACTAATTAGTCTTGTGAGATAACTGTGATTATACTGTGTTATTTTTAACATGTTATAATTTACGTCAATAAAATGTTGTTATTATTATTTTCTAAGACGGACAGCTGATATCTGTTGAGATAATGTTGTTGTTAACATTCGTCTTAGTTTCATTTTCATTACCCGTTTATGTAGACTTACAAGTTGTCCATCTTAAAATATTGTTTTTTGTTTTGCTTTTGTTTGATTCAGACTTATCTTGAACAGCACGGTTTGTACATCCATTATAAACATTTATTTTTTTTATTTATTTTATTCATAGTTGATGCAATATTTGACCAGTGCCTTTGTGTGTTTTTCACTGTGCATGTTAAATAGTCTGTGAGGACACAAGTTTAATTATTAAATATGTATAAATATATTTTATTTTATTTATTTACAAATATTTACGGCCAAAGCCTTTAACATGTTAAACCTCTGTATACATACAAAACATGTAAACAAAGAAAGATCTGTTACAAAAAAGACACAAAACAATTAGACTAAAGAAACGAAAGTTTTACAGACAATATAACATTAATCATGTTATAATTATAAAAAAGATACAAAATTGTTAAAAAAATTTGGTAAAGACATTACAAAGAGAAATCAAAGTGGTATGAAATTGTCAAATATAGTAAATAGTCAATTAGTTTAAATTCATAAGTTAATAAAAAATTTATATAAAACTTTCAAATAATAGAGATCAATTAAAAAACATAAGTTTTTTTTTATAAACACATTTCTTTAATATTTTGTATATTATATATATATACAAAACGAACGATATATATATATATATATATATATATACAAAATCGAACTTTAGTGAACATTTGTAATGTCTTTTCACTGTGTCGGTGTTTAGGTAAAAGAATTCCATAGCGAAATGAATAAAACAAATGTTTCTTCCTACTATTCGATATATTTACGAGAGAGAGATGTCTTTCGTCTTGTGTCAATTGTCATAATATCCTAACAAGACGTCTCATAAATTGAATAGTAAAATAAAACATTTGTTTAAGTTATTTCAATTTGTAATGTCATTTGATCTTTCGTTGATAATTGTGGTTCTGTTTTTTGTTTTTTTTTTTTTTAAAGATATATCTGGGTTTTGTTTGTTATAAACCCAAATACAACCTTATACACCTTTCACAGTAAGCTACTAAAAGCTTGTGTTGTGAAAGGGGAGTTTGCCGGTACCTGGTATCGAACCACGGACCCCTTGTTCACGAGGCCGAGACTCTACCTCCAGGCTACCGACGAACTCATAATAGTAGATAAGTTAGTAAATAAATAAGAACAAGATGGTCGGTAGCCTTATGATAAATGTTTGGACCTTCAGCCAAGAGATTCCAGGTCCCATTGTTGCTATATACTCCACCTACATGACACAAGCATGTAGCTTTCTGTGCATTTGGGTTTATATTTATGCCAAGTTTATCCTCATTAAAAGATGCGTAAATACATATATTAATTATTAGGAATGATTAATATTTTAACCAATACACAATAAAGAATAAAACAAAAAAATAAATATTTTATCCCGTGAAGTCCCTGGGAAAGAATAGGACGCCCACTCGTTTCTGTAAGTTTTTGAATGTCCTGTAACCTGTAAAATGAGGTGTTTGTTAAACCTCACGTATGAAGCAATTGACATTTTCATTTCGACTATGAGCCACCAATCCAGGATTTTTTTTTTAATTTTTTTTAGAAAGATATATCTGGGTTTTGTTATAAACCCAAATATAACCTTATGCACCTTTCACAGTAAGCTAAAAGCTTGTGTCGTGAAAGGGGAGTTTGCTGGCACCTGGTATTGAACCACGGACCCCTTGTTCACGAGTCCGAGACTCTACCTCCAGGCTACCGACGAACTAATTTATTTTATCTATTTGAACAATCCGCTTGTTTGTTACATGCAGCGAGTCCGCTGGCTACCCCGATATGCCGTGATAGTATAGTATTACCTATAGCAAATATTTTACTCTATCTAGTCACACTTATTCTCTTCGTCCATCCCATATGGGATATGGTATGATGCTATCATCTATAAATAGAAAAAATGTTAAAAATCAGGATAGAAACACAAGATAGGATTATTTTAATCACAAGATAGTTACGCATGTTCGTTACTGGTTGACCTTTTATGTATTATTATCATTATTGTATGCAAGAGTGTTTATTGTTACAATCACAATGTTGCCCCTTATCTCAGTCAACATAGGAACAGACTACTTGTGTAGAAACCGCTCGCTGTTCTGTAAACTGTATGTATACCTGTACAACTGTTACTATGTGCACGCTGTATGCGTATCAGCTGATAAAAAAAAACAAGTGAGCGGTTTAGTACCAAAATCAGACAAATCCAAAAATGACGTTTTTCAAACTAAGTATGCAGAAGTATTCTTCATGTCATGTGCAATAAAACTGCATTAAGAAAAACAATTAAATTCTGTTATTTTGTGTGAAAATTTGTGGAGAAAATCAATGTTGGTAAGGAAATTAGTCAAAATGTAATTAGTTTTTGGACTCTACTGACATTTTTACTACAAACAGCTTTAACTATTTAAGTACAATTAATTAATTTTTTTTTGCCATTGCATTAAACAGGATCACTCATTCCATCCTGACAATGTAATGGTAGTACACTCAGAAGGTAATGTGGTGTTCACATTTGGCGAATATCGCCAGGACTCCAAAATATCATCAGCAATTCGAACCGTGTGCACAAAATGACAGCTAGTCTGAAACGATAAAAACTAGTAAAAACAATATCGTCTCAAGTTGACCACCTTTCAATTTGTTCTCTGGTTGAACGATTTGCACGGCGTCCGTATCTATGGTAAAAACTTTATAACCTATGAATTTTATAATGTTTCCTGCTTCGTGACAGTTGTTATCTTTGTTGTTGGTTTGTGGCTTTGTTTCCTTAACTAAAAGGCCCCTTATAACATCTAATATAACATTCTCAATTAATAATAAACACTTCGCCATCTCCATCTGGACATCTGCCATTTTGAAAACAATGTCAAAATCAAAGCGCATCTGAGATTGTATCTATATCAGTGGACTGTGTGAACAGGTGCGACGATCAATGGGCGTCCGGCGAATTTTGTTTTTAATGTAAACGAAATGTGCCAGGCGATATATGCCAAATGTGAATACCCCATTAGGGTCGTTAACTAAATGCTCATACTTAAGGGAGTTTGCACAGTCTGTTGTTGGTTGTGCGGATGAGGTTTCTGTTGAGTAATATTGTTAATTTCTTCACTCCCGCAGGTGTGAAAATCCAGTAAATGCAAAAACTTTGTCTAACATATATACCTACTAAAGTATAAAAATAAATTTCATCATAACTATCTAATAAAAATTTAGTACATAATATAAATGTGATGCGCTACAACTGTAATAATATTTGAAGAACAAATGTTAATCTCTAGAGTTTGTTATCTAAGGCATTTTATTTTTCAACTAACTAACTACTGTATAGTCAATGGATAAATATTTTAATTTGTTTGTGAATATGTATTTGTTTCCCAGAGAATGTCACATTTCTAAATAAATTATCTATCGCATTATTTGATAACTCTAAGGTGTGTTCACTCACGGAGTGAAAATTCATACTGATGATATTCTACTTTAATTACAACACAGTTAACTTTTCACTTAGATTTATTTAAATCTAGAGCGAAAATATTCTATAAGAAAATTGAGGAGTTTTTGAAATATTTTAAATTCCTATACCATTTTGAAAATTTGGCGACAGGGGGGGGGGTAGAAATTTTAACGTTTGAGCAATTGTAGAAGTTTTTTTTTATTTATTTATTTAAAAAATGGGCATCATACAATAAAATTTTGCAAAATATGACATAATAACTATTAAACATATTTTTTGTACTTGACCAGCCCATCTTTGAGTTCATTATTATTATTGCCAGTACAGTACAAACACAGAAAGAAAAAAAGAAAAGAAAAACAAAAACTAAACAAACATTTCATTCCTGTCTAATGTGGCTCCTAAAAAGGCTTAAAGTTTAAACTTTTAGTAAAGCCAGCACAGAATGGCTCGTGCAAGTCAATATTCGCATTCACATCCATGAATGTCGGCAACAAATATTCGCATTCACATCCATGATTGTCGGCAATAAATATTCGCATTTGTGAATATCCAAAATCGCACATTCGTTACATCACTAGTATGCACGTATGTTTTACTGTAGTGCATTAGCACGTTGTGTGATTAAGATCTTATTTAGATTTTGTCAAGAGTAGCCCTGCTGCTGTGTTTTTGTCAGTAAAATTATTATTTCCTGACTGTAACTGAGCTCAAAACTAGTAATCTAATATTGACGTAGTAATATTAATGTAGTATAATGTTTTGTTTCAGTCTCAATTTAAACCTCCAACACAGAACAGAACTGTCATCACAATGGCTTCCGATAAGAGTAACCCAATGAATGCTAATGTCTGGGACTCAGATCCTGAACTTTTTGATCTGATTACCAAAGAGAAGAAAAGACAAGAGGCAGGATTGGAGATGATCGCCTCTGAGAACTTCACATCGTTAGCTGTGTTGCAGTGCCTAAGCTCCTGTCTTCATAATAAATATTCTGAGGGATTACCGGGACAAAGGTTTGTTGAATTTTTTCTGTAAGTTTTTGTGTGCCCTGTAAAAGGTGTAGGTATAAAATATTTGTTTTTTATTGAATAATTTACAATCTAATTAAAAATGAGTTAAACAATAGGTGATGAACAGGGTGTATTTATCTGAAAGAGAAGGTGTGAGAAAGAGCAGACCATGTGGATCAAATTCTAAAAGACAACCGTATGTAAAGTATAAGAAATCAATGTGCATATATGAGAAATAGCATGAGGGTGGAGATTGCGATAGAAGTATGTAAGGATAGAGTAATATGGTGTTCCATTCTCTCTGCCTACCTCACTTGGGATACAGTGTGCGAGTATAAATAGATATATATAAAAAAGCTTGTTCTAAAAGAGATGTATTATCTTTTACGGTACTAATGTGTAATAGAATAGATCTTATACTATTTTATGAAGTTTTAAAAAATCCTGCAAAAGGCAGCTTTTCATAAAACGTCATGTATAAGGTACTTAAAAATCTTAATTTCAGCAATGATAAGATTTGCCATCCATCTTGTATGTCTTTTCCACTAACATGGAGAGGATCACTCGTATGTTTGTTACATGAATGAATATTGGCTTCTCTATTTGTAGAAGATGATAGCATAGATGTCTATCTGTATTTCTCTTTGAAAGAGATTTTTTATTACGGCACATAGAGAATATTTTTTATACACCACTGTTTGCTTGTGGTAGATTGTTGAGATATTTTCTACTAATTAACCATTTTATTATCAGCGATTTTATTTTATTTTTCATGTACACACAAATACCTACATGTAATGAAAATGTTTTTACTTTATAGGTATTATGGAGGCAATGAATTCATTGATGAGATAGAAGTTCTGTGTCAGAAGAGATCTCTGGAGGCATACAATCTCAACCCTGAAGAATGGGGAGTCAATGTGCAGCCATATTCAGGTAAATGCAGAAAACATATCAATGCTCAACAGATTCCAAGATTTCTCTTCCTTTTAATTGCTCTGTTTGAAAGCACAAGATAGAAACAATATACCTCTCTTCATAGCAAGATTGTGCCAATTTATTAATCTTTTCCTACAACATAACTAGCATACTGATGTATTTGTCATATGGATGTTGGATTGCTATGAGGATCAAAAATCTTTGCGGAGAAAAGAACAGTGCAAGAAGCCTCTGGTACAGAATAGGTATACTGCCTATCCTGAATGTCTTCTATTGGTACGGAGAAGACATCTTGAATGTTTATTACATGTAAAATTATTAACGTCATGATAACATATTTAAAAGATGGAAATGGCATGATGATATGAATGAATACTCTTTTCAAAGTCAATCAGTTTTTTCTTACTTCTCATTTTATACGGTGTTGCAGGCTCACCAGCTAACTTTGCAGTATACACAGGCGTGGTCGAGCCTCACGGCCGTATCATGGGGTTAGACCTGCCCGATGGAGGACATTTGAGCCACGGATTCTTCACAAACACCAAGAAAATCTCTGCGACATCAATCTTCTTTGAGAGCATGCCGTACAATGTAATAAACTTCTGATGTAGCAATAATTTTTCTCTGAATCAAATTTTTTATAGAATATTAGTTTGCCTTTTTATATAGTAGAATGATCAAGACGAAAGTGAAGTTTAAGGCTTTGTTCACATGGCAAAATTTTGACGCGCGTTTTCAAATTGTGCGTCTAGAGATCCTTGTAATGCCTAGCAACCGATCACATGCACATGCGACAATGAAGCGCTTAGAGAAAAAGTCTAGACGCCCGTTAACGCGTGTTTTGATTATCGAAAGACTGATAAGATGTAGTGACGAGTACTCTCCCAACGCGCGTTAGTGCTCAACATCTGAGCTCTCTTTTAATTTGATTGCGTATTATGCGTTACATGTGAACTTAGCCTGAGGGTTTGCATTTCTTGATATTTATTTATTTATTTGATCAATAAACGGCAATTTGCCTTTTACAATAGGTTTAATACATATGTATGACAAATCAATAATACAACAGTCTATAAATATATATAAAAAATGCACTAATACATTCAAATAGAAAAGAAACAAAACCAATAACAGAAATTTAGTCGCATGGATAACAATAATCATGCTCAGCTGTATATACCGGCAGCATACAAATATATAATAATATATAAATACATATAGTCTTTATATACTGTACAATGGGAACCAGTTTACATGGCTGCAAGTTTGGCACAATAGCTCATTAGTATATAAAGTTAAATAATATAAAACAAACATAACAGAGTAACTACATGAATTTGTTTGCCAGGTTATGTATCTCTCTTCTCAACCCATGTGTAAATAGAAATTTAGAGAAGACTGTGATGTGTTATTGCAAATAATAAAAAAATAAAATAGTAACAGTAAATAAACACAATATAACAAAAACTTTTATGTGTAAATTCTACATAGTCAAAATTGGGTTGCAAGTAAATAAATCTATCAATATAATGCACTTTTAGCATAGGTGAAAATGCCATTAGAAACGACATAGCAAAGATTACAACATTACATTATGTCAATTTATCCATAAATTACCATACAGTTTCTCATAGACCAATAGAAGTAAAAGAAACAATAAATTGGTTTTTATTCTAGGTGCATCCAGAGACAGGTCTGATTGACTATGATCAGTTAGCCACAACTGCCAAGTTGTTCAAACCTCGTCTCATCATCGCTGGAATAAGTTGTTATTCTCGCTGTCTCGACTACAAGAAATTCAGAGAGATATGTGATGACAATGGTGCCTACCTCTTAGCAGATATGGCTCATATCTCTGGTCTGGTCGCCGCAGGTAAAGAAAAATACTATTACCTATACCACGTTATTGTATCCCTTACATAGCAGGAAGAGAGATTGCAACACTAGAGCAACCTATTCTTATAATTTATTTCAAATAGTCCAAACTTTTTTAATAATACATCACACAATGAATTCTTATGGAACTGTTTCTATCCAACACAACTTATCGCTTGAAATTATATTCTGTTTTGTAATCAGAGTCATCAATGTGTAATCTATTGCGGTCCGCAGTTGCGAATGCTCTCTTGCAGTTGCCCACTGATGTCTGCCTGGAGGAACAAAAATGCAATTTTCACCAATTCATTCTTTTCTCCAAACTATTTTAGTGTAAATGTATTGTTTGTTTGTAATATTCAGGTGTGATTCCCAGTCCATTTGAGTTCAGCGATATAGTGAGCACCACTACTCACAAGACTCTGAGGGGCCCCAGGGCTGGAGTTATATTCTTC
Source organism: Athripsodes cinereus (assembly GCA_947579605.1). Classification (NCBI taxonomy): domain Eukaryota; kingdom Metazoa; phylum Arthropoda; class Insecta; order Trichoptera; family Leptoceridae; genus Athripsodes; species Athripsodes cinereus. The sequence continues at coordinate 34,408,646 of OX388307.1, read as the reverse complement.
AGGAAAGGAGTGAGATCCGTCAAGCCCAATGGTGAAAAGGTAAACATATCTTCATCTATTTTCTCTTGTGAAAATTATTCAAGTTTTATGTATTTAGCAGGAAATGTAAATCTCGTTCGCTTGAAGGACAGTTAAAATATTTTATTCGGTAATTAAATTTGTCATGCCTATTTTGAATATCTCTTGAAGGAGAGAATGTCTTGTTTGTTTATTACATACGGTCTCTCTACTGAATACTTACGGGAAATGTCCTAATTAATGGTGGAAATCTTCTTTTTCTTTGTTGTCGGTCCCTCAGTGCTGAGGATCGTGACCATCATTTGTATAGGTGTGGACAAAATGCTTCCAGCGACTTCGATCCTCCGCTCTTCGTATGTTGGAAATAGGTGGATAGAATTTAATCAATTGGATGCATGTAGGGTGGTTACCAAATCTCATGTTTCAATTAACATGTTGCCTTACAAAATGAAGGCCCATACAACCAAATACGGTCGCCGTGACTAAAATATCAGGCACAAAATAATCCATACACATATTGTACATACGATGTTCACCCGCCGTGTTCTAAACGCTATAGTGTAAGGTTATATGACAAAATGTACACTCAATATCCACGCACTGCAACTAATTTAAGAATGCGTGAGGTTAAGAACACAATGTAAAGGAATAATGTCTACCCGTCGTACCCAAATTGCCACTGAATGATGTTTAGTACACTTAGTGTACCCAAAGAAGTAGCGGTTATAGAAAAAGTTATCTCAAGGTCTTGGTCGTATAATAAGTTGACAGTTGTCAAAACAATACCAGTGTTGCTCAACATTGCACAGAAGGGGTATGAACAAGATGAAATTAAAATGTTCGATCTTGACAGAGTTAAGTGTTAACTCATTTCTATGAGTAATAAAAATTATATAATATTCATCCCTGTTTTATCTACAATGTGAATTATGAATTTATTTTTTTTAAATATTTACCATCTTTTTTACTTTTACTCCAACATCGGTATGGAATGGAAAGTATATTAAAAAAAAACACACACATACATATGTAAAACAATTTAATGTACATAAACAAAAATTATTTTGAAATAAATTATGTAATTTCTGTTGCAAATTCTTGCAGGTAGACTGGTCTAATTAGATGCAAGATATTATAAAAATTGGTCAAATTTCACTTCATGATCTAACGGTGTCTTCAAAAAATGGTTTTAATTCATTTCTGTTGCAAATTCTTGCAGGTAGACTGGTCTAATTAGATGCAAGATATTGTAAAAATTGGTCAAATTTCACTTCATGATCTAACGGTGTCTTCAAAAAATGGTTTTAATTAATTTCTGTTGCAAATTCTTGCAGGTAGACTGGTCTAATTAGATGCAAGATATTGTAAAAATTGGTCAAATTTCACTTCATGATCTAACGGTGTCTTCAAAAAATGGTTTTAATTAAATCAATTGGTCATTTCCATTTCAATTTGCATATCTTTTTATCGTCCCAATTTTCTTATATGTTTTAATCTGAAAATAAATAGAAAATATTATTCATTTAATAACTCTTTTTTCTTTGCAAATAATTTTATTTATTTATTTGTTTTATTCTTCTTGCACATCATCATTCATAAAACAAATTAAATAAAGCAGTACACACAAGAAAAAACATAAGAACTTCAATTTCTTATAAGTACCTATATGTGTAATGAATAATACTAACGCCTTTATTTTCAACCTTTGTTGGGTATGGTTAATAACACTATTTTGGATAAAAGTGTCTACTTCCTTCACAGTGCATGTCTTGTCTGCAAGATTGCATATATCTAAAAACATCAAAATACCAAATATTAAAAAATATTTTTACTCAAATAAAATTAATTTACGTACATAATTATATCCGATACTGCCGCACAGTTTGACAACCATTTAAGGTCCATTAAACGAGTGTGGCCATATTGGAACAATGATACTAAATGCCAAGCCATTTCAAAAATGCAATTTATCTGATTATTACAACAAATTTGGCATAGATTCGTCAATATTCTAACCTAATTTTACCAATATCATTTGCCAGCTAGCTGGTGGTATCAATTTCTTTAATTTTTGTAGTTACATAAATATTATAATTATAAAACAATATCTCCTACCTTCAGAATCCAAATGGCGTTCTTGTTTCTCGTGAATATTTTTATAAACTGCACAGTCAATCAACATCTCGCACTCAAAATGACGATGATTTCCGAAATACTTTAACACTTATTACAACGCTTTCGCAATCAACGCCATTAATAATTTTACGACAAAACAACGATGCACCACACAGATAGAACGCAGCTACAACGAAACATGTCGTCTTTTATTTTCGTTTGTCGTTCGGATTTCTCCGTGTTCACGATATCTGTTGAGATGCGCGCGCGCGCGCTATGGAATATGGAACGTAGCTGTGACTAACCTTCCCCATTTTTAAGAACCGTTTAACAAAAAGTGTGCGCCCTGATACCAATTTGATCCCGGTGTAGGAAAACGAGTGTAGTGAATGTTCTCTAACTGATACCAAAATGGTTGTATGGGGGTTTAACAAAAACTCTCCTTTTACAACGCACTTGATAATTAATAGGGAAGAGTGAAGTTTTCATTTTTCTTTAACTCCTCCGCATATTTTTTTTTAATTCCATGTCTCATCACTTAATCCAATTCTCACTTGTGAATGTTTTCAGGTGATGTATGATTTGGAGGGTAAGATAAACCAGGCTGTATTCCCAGGACTGCAGGGAGGTCCACATAACCATGCTATCGCAGCCATAGCCACAGCCATGAAGACTGCTAAGACTCCGGAGTTCAAACAGTATCAAACACAGGTATGTATTTAATTACTTTATTAATTAACATACAGAAAGTGAATTTCTCACATAGGCCTAATTTCTGCCAATTGACCCAGATAAAATAAATCATTAAATTCTATTCTGTATTTAAAAGGCCATCCACTCTATAACAAGTGATAAGGGAAATAATATATCATTCATATTCTTATCCCTAAGTAAATATCCAAACTTTCATACAATTGATCTATCTAGTGAGTTTGTCAGTAGCCTAGAGGTTGAGTTTCTGCTTCTTGCACAAAAGGTGTGCTGTTCGATCCTTGGTGCTGACAAACTCCCTTTTCAACCAGTGTACTTAACTTCTTGTAATAAACATACAATTTTAATATGTTGTTTTATTTTTAGGTTGTGGCCAACGCTCGAAGGCTATGTTCTGGTCTTCAGTCTCGCGGCTACAAGATCTCAGCAGGTGGTACGGATGTTCACTTGGTTCTGGTAGATCTGAGACCTTCCAAGATATCTGGTGCTAAGGCTGAGCGTATATTGGAGCTGATATCCATTGCCTGTAATAAGAACACTGTGCCAGGAGACAAGAGTGCGCTCAATCCTTCAGGAATTAGATTGGGTGAGTAGAATGAAGGCTTCACTCAAAATATTGTTGTCCAATTGACAGTTCAATAAAATGAGATTAAAATTACAATGTATACAAAATAAATTTCTTTTCAATTCTGGCAACTTCACTAAAACTGCAAAATCATGCTAAATGTTTAAGATATTTTTTTATCCGAGAACACTATCAATAGATGAGAGTGTAAATGGAGGAAATTTTTTAGTAATTGCCAAATTAGTTGTACTGTCGTTATTTCAAAACATATAATGTTTTTCATTTTAACCAAAATCCAACAGTTTATAAATTGACCTTTAGAAGATAATCTTTACATAATATGGAAGAAAACACAATTGGTTTCAGTTTTACTTTATATTTTTTAATTAATTAGTGACCTAGTTTCGACTTACAAAGTAATAGTCAAAAACTCAGTTTTCTTCCATAAAGTAACATGGAGTTCTACAAAATAAACGTCAACTCAATTGATAATCTTTACCATTTTGCTTGAAAAATGTATGAAGAAACATTAATGAAAAGAGTCAAATGTTATGTGGGGATTTTATTTGTGTTTTTTCTCTATTACCAGGAACCCCAGCTCTCACTACACGAGGCCTGAAGGAAGACGACATTGATAAGGCTGTAGATTTCATAGACAGAGGACTCAAACTGTCTTTAGAAGTATCTGCCATATCAGGACCTAAACTGGTGGACTACAACAAAGTTCTCAATGAGAACGAAGAGGTTAAAGCCAAAGTACAGAAACTAAGAGAACAAGTAGAGACATTCAGTAAATCCTTCCAGATGCCAGGATATTCAGACTTCTAAATAACTTTTATATTATTCTATTCCACAAATTAAATTGTTTTATCTTTAGGATAATGTATTAAAGATTGAGACATAGTTACTGATGGCAATGTTTTGTGTTTGTAAATGAATGCCTCAGTCATTGTTTTTGCAGAACGGCCTTGCCTATTAAGTGAAATTTTATTCATGATTTTACTATTCTCAAATTACAGTCTGTGATGCCTACGGCCGTAGTCAAAACACATTTTAGCGTTATGTAGTCGTTCGACTATAGACGACTTTACTACACAGTGACTTGTGCATTTTAGCATGGCCGTTGATAATCATACCATAATGTTTTATTTTAATCTTATTCTGTGTTTATATGTAATGTGTAACTATACCTGATACAACCAACAAAATATCAGTTTTGAAGTTATAAGTAGGGCTGTTACACATGTAAATAAAATCTGACGCAAATCACACAGTTTTTCTTGTGAAGTATACAAAGAGTATTAAACGAAATATATTCCTATCCTTGCAAATGTTTAATGTTTGTTGTCACATTCATACAGTTCCTAACGAATAGATTATTCATAATATGGCTGTTTTTTGGATCCGGCTGTGTGACCCAATCACATAATTATGTCAGTAGGAGACCTTATTCGAAGTTTTATATATCCTGTTTTTTTTTTAGCTGTTATTGTTTGTAAGCATGTAATATTTTTTTATTGCATAGCAAGTTTTTATAATCTTTGCCATATTGTTACGTGTACTAAGTATCTATATTATTATATTGCCTAGCAGGTATATATATTTTTATAAATATTTTTTGTATTAAATTTTGTTTTATTTTTAAACCTGGTAAATTAACTAGAATAATAATATGCTGTTTAACTTCATAACAAGTGCATGGCCTTTTCTCTACTGTCAGACATGTTTATACCTATTAAAGCATTAAAAAGACCTTTACAATTAAAATAAACAATGATTTTCTTTCAAGTCTGCAACACAAAAGATAATTTAATATTATTATGTACCTTTGTGTGTGATATAAATAAACAATGGTGATTGTTATAAAAAGGTGCATTTCTAATACATGGACTATCAATATATTATTATTCTGAATCAACATTAATATTTATTTTGATAAATATATCTACAATGAGTACTCAAGGGAGATATGAACTTTGTCTTTGAACCAACGCTATTTTAAAACTAATTATATGAAATTATTTTAGTTGTATTACCAATTTTTCCTTTGAATTTCCAGTTTTGTATCTAAGTCCAGCAGGGCTACTCTTGACACAATCTAAATCTAGTCTTGATCTTGATCATGCGACGCACGAAGTGACTATTGGCCAAAAATACACGCAAAACGATCGCGCGTTAGCGGTAGCACGGTGTTTCTGACCATAGTCCCTTCGTGCGTCGTATGATCAAGATCAAGACTAGATTAAGATCGTGTTTAGTTTTGTCAAGAGTAACCCTGCAGTTCTTGGACATTTGTACTTTCTCACGTCTTCTTTTTCAGATAAACACACCCTCTTCGTTCTCCTTTCACTCAACATGTCCAAATCATCATATTTTATTTACTCAGGTGATGGATGTTTTACGAATTGGTACCTATTTTTAAAGTACACTCGAATGCTCAGAAAAAAAGTGTTAAATTACCCCATTAAGGAAACTCCTTACTTTAACTTTGAAAAGCTTATTCTACTGAATCGCCAGAAAGAATGAAATTTTAAACATGCATGGTTAACTACCAGATCTCCAGATCAGAGGCCTGAGTCAAAACACATTTTAACGTTACGTTTTCATTCCGTTAACGTTTGAATATAGACGACGTTGCGGCCAAAGTGTCAATTTTCGTAACTATTTTGTATCTTAGCAACGAAATTGACACTTGCTTGGAACGTCGTCTATATTCGAACGTTAGCGGAACAAAAATGTAGCGTTAAAATGTGTTTTAACCCAGGCCTCAGATCACTTCAATATAAGTTGAATTGAAATTTTAATAGATAATTTATTCACTAGATGGCGAAGCTTTAATTTTTTTTTTGCTATAAATACACATGATCAGAAAATCAATTTGGATTCTGCAAAAACACAGGTACAAGAGGTGTAATCTTGAGTTCAATATTTGTTCTAAAAAAGAGAATTGGAATACCTAAATAAAAAGACATAAGAGTCATTTATCGACCCAAAAAAGGCGTTTGATAAGGTAGAAAACAACTTTTTAATATTTTTGAGCAGGAAAGAATGACTTATGAAGATAGAAGAGTGATCTGGAGCTTGTACAGAAATGAAGCGTCTGTAAAAAAATAGCGTAAAGAGCTGCGCAGAAGCAAGGGTCAAACAAGGTATAAGATAGGGGTGTTCAATGTCGCTAGCACTCAACTATTATATACAGCGAGTTACTGATGAATTGACAGAGGAAATGAATAACTGGACAGGAGTAAAAATAAATGGGAAAAAGCTTGACATGATTCAATATGCCGACGATATGGCACTGCTGCGCAGACTCTGAGAAGGAGCTGAATGAAATAGAGAACATATTACTGCAAGATACAAAATGTAAATTAATAAAGACAAAACAAAATTGTGGAAATCAGAAGAGATAAGGCAACTGCAAACATTGGCATAAATGGAGTGAGCATCAAGCAGGTAAGAGTTTGTGTATACTGGGGCAGCAGAATAAATCAGGATGGACACTCCAAAGCTGAAATCATGAGCAGGATAAACCAAGCAAGAATTGCATTGAACAAAAAATCTAAAATATTGGAATCCCAAAACATTGACTAGGATAGGAAGACAAAACACTATAATAGGAAGAGTCTTGCTATGTGTATAACACATACACAGGCACAGCTGATGACTTGGTTTCCCATTTCGTTGAGAGATGTCTCTGTTAGATATAAAAATGTTGCCACGCTAAAATAAAATGCTATTAATGAGAAAATCCAAGAAATCATATTTGGTCAAAAAAATTGAGAACACCTTTAAATTTTTAATCTTTTTAGAGATATATTACATTTCTGAAACAATCTTCATTACTTCAGAAATATTGTTATAAAAAATATCGAATAAATAAATCAATTAATAATAACACTACTACTGCGTGAAGAGTGAAGGCGAGCGAAAGTAGCAAAATTGTCGTCATCAATATCACTGGCAATGTCACATAATTATTTGTCAAATGTTTTCATGTCATCTGTCGGTCATTTGGCGAACATTTACAAAATAATTAATGAATTGAAAGAAAGTGACTATAAATATACATTGTAAGCTTATTTTGCGTTATTTTTTTTTTGTATTTGTGTTATTTTGAGTAGAATTTGTGCAAATCTACTTACAATGTCAAAAACATTTACAGTTATAATCTCAGTTTTTTTCTCAATTCTCTCGACTTGTTTTGTAAATTATAAGAGTTTGTTTACCAATCGATGTCATTTGAATTAATTTGTTAAATTAGCATTAATTACGCGAGTGCCATTTTATTCATCAATTATTGCGTGAATAAATCATTTTAACGTCTTACACAAATCGGAATATTTTTTGTCAATTACTGAAATGAAATTTGCATATTATTATTATATCGTTTTAGTAACTAGGAAGTAAATTCAACCTACTTGAGTGTATGCAAATGAATTATTAATATATTATATGAATGTGAATTAAAAGTTAAATCCGTGTTTTTAATAAATTGTTATAATATTTAGAAGTCCTATTTGATACTATTTATGTTGATTTTTCATATCAACAACAATGTTTTGATTCAGTGTTGTGTATATTTTATTTTTCTTTATATTTCAGTTACCCAAACACAATGATAATAAAGTGAATTTGTGAAAGTGATTTTAGTTTAAACATCACAATTTATTATTCTAGTCTGTTTGTTTGTGAAGCTGATGTCACAATATAATTAAAATAACTGGAATATGACAGAACTAGCAGCTTGGTATGTATTATTAATAATATTATGTTAATAATTATATTTTATGATATGTTTAAATATTAATCAAAAAAATATTCAGTCACAAAAAAACTAATCAAACTTCTTTGCGTAATAATTTAAATACACGTTCTTGACTTGTCTTTGCCTTTTAAATACTATTCAAGTTTATCCTTTGATTCTATTTTTAAAATGAAGAATTTTGTTAATATAATGTTGTAAAAAGAAGATATAACAGAATTAATGAATGTGCATGGAAAACCTGTATGATTTTTTATCTTTTTTTCGTATTCTTTACCAATCCTGAAAGAGTGTCGAAGGACAAAAGAAAAAAGAAATTATTTTTTGTGGTATTTGTTTGTCATTAGCTTATCGATATATTCCTCTTGGGAATACATGGCAAAAATGAGATTGCTTCATTCAGAGTAATTTTGTATATGGTTTTTTTTTTCGTATTTTTTCCCAATCCTGAAAGAGTATCGAAATACTAAAGAAAAAAGAAATTATTTTTTGTGATATTTGTTTGTCATTAGCTTTTCGATATATTCCTCTTGGGAATACATGGCAAAAATGAGATTGCTTCATTCAGAGTAATTTTGTATAGCTTCATTGTCTTTCCTCAAATCATTTTATACGTTTTGATGTGATGCACGTGTTGCTGCTACATTGTCTAATTAGTCAGTTGACCAAGTGGCTATATGGGTAGTAAAATACTGGGAATCAATTGAAGAGCTAGCAGTTTTTTTAATCAAATTGACGTGCCAAACATTTGACATTCTGCCTGATGGAAACTAGTCCAATTGTTGAAATTTAGTTTCTTTATAAGCCACTGCAGTGCTTGGATTGTTAAACGTTGCGTTAAATAATCTGTCTACACTTTTGTTAGTCGTTTAATTGAATGCTGGTTTTTAACAAACCGCCTAGCCTTTTAGTAAACTGGCTAATTCAAATATCGGGCGACAACATATGTATTAAATATTTCTGGGAAATTGTACATAGTGGCTTCTGCTATGCTGACAATGTTATCTCACTCGGTGTTTCCCGATATTCGAAACGAGATCAAAATAAATGTCACTCAACAAATAAATTGATTCATCTTTTATAAATGATTTTTTTCAATACATCTAGAATTTCAATCACATCTGAATATTATATTACCTACTCATTCTTTGTATGCTTTCAAATACATTGAAATATTCTTGATAGATAGCGTATTTCATCGCTGAATGAAAATGAAAGGAAAAAAGTGTAGATATCCGAGAATAATATGACTTGACCTCATGGATAAATATACTTAAATATTAAATGTACTTAATACAATTAAATATTAGTACTTGGGAGGACACAGCCTGAAACTGGTAAAGGATAGATTCACTCAGAACCCTCAAAGACATTTCCTCGTAAACTGAGTTGTGGATTAGTGGAATAGGTTGCCTGCTGCATTGGTCGATGCAAGGAAAACCAATTTGTTCAAAAACGGGCTTGACAGTATAGAATGACATCAATAGTGTGGATATAAAGCACATCAGCTCTAGCTGCCTGCTTGATAGCTTTTACTAATAATAATATAATATGTAGCTTCTGGCGTGGATACCTTTAAGTATGTATCGGAGATTCTCATTTAATCTGTTTATTTATATTATGACTTAAATGTAATGTTCTAGAATTGATGAATTGTACAGTGTCCTTGAGGTGCTTTGGCATGTAAACGAAACTTGAATGTCTTTCAATAATAATCATAGTGGATTAAACTCTTAAAAACAGAGTCGAGAGAAATATTAGAATCCGAATGACCCCTATGTTTTTTACAAGCTGTAAGTTCATTGTCTACAATAGATAAAGATATAAATATCTTAACGCTCATTAAACAATAACATGGGAAAAATTATCCAATTGTAAAAAGTAATCCAAATTTGTTTTTATAAATATTTGAATATGAATCTGTACACGCTTTACTGTTATCCAAACGTTGTTATTTGTAATTTTGTACTCGCAAAGAAGATTGATATTGTTTGAACCCGCGTTATCAGTTTATTTGTGTTGAGAGGATTGTATTGATTATTGTAAAATAGTTTTATCAACACGTAACTATTACTACAATTGCTATTGCAGATTCCACACCACTCTCCTTGCGCTGGTTTCTCTCTTATCTAAATATTTACATTTCTAGAAACAAACAATGCTGATATGAGCTATATACTTACATAAGTTGATATTATGATATAGGTTTATTTTCGCTCACATATTGTGGTATCTTGGTGAAGTGTTTTATATATTGCACATATTGATTTATTGACACATGTTGTGTTTATTGACTTTGCATATTTACGCTTTATTTTAGTACCTATTTGTTATTATTGTAATGATTTCTTTCAGAGCAAACTTTGATTATATCTTTGCACTATTATGCTTTGGTTTGGGTTTGTTGGAAGATATTGCAATAAAGCTCATTCATACTTTCCTGTCTACTGAAAAACTTCGAATGTAGGCATCAAATATAATTGTTAAAAAATCTTAGAAAGTGGAGATCATTTTTTTTAGATTTCTTGTAATTTACAAATATTTTCTTGAATTTTTTGTCTGTATTTGGATTTTACTCTAATGAATTTGTTACAAAAATTTGAAACGCTACTAAAAGGAAAATTTATAGTACCTACAAATTTTTTTTGATAATATTACGCCCAATCAATTTTAAGACAAAGGAATACTCAGCTGCTCTCTCCTATCGTCTCTAAAAGTTCCAAAGTAGTAAAAATTTAAGAGTTTAAAAATTTAAAAATTTTAAAAATTTAAGAGTTTAAAAATTTAAAAATTTTAGAGTTTAAAAATTTTAAAATTTTAGAGTTTAAAAATTTTAAAATTTAAGAGTTTAAAAATTTTAAAATTTAAAAAATTTCCAAAGTAGTATACAAAAATAGTACTTAAGTATGGAGAGTATATAATTCTTTTATACCAGCACGGAATATCTACAGACTATACCATAAGTAGAATAGCCAACAGAACAGCTGCATGTTATAAGCATGCAAACTGTCCTCTCCAACAACAAAAAATTAAGGCATTGTACAGTGAAATAGAATGTTTAACAGAATAGCATTAAAATGGGCAGCTGCTTCCGTAGAAATAAGACACAATATACTCATGATAAAATGACATCTCAGAAATGTCTGGGCTTCGATCAACCAGTCTGAACTGAACAAGTCTTAATTCCTCTCTCTAGAAATAATTCTGGGTAAGCATGCCCGTCTTTCAGGACATTTGTTAAACTTATCTTTATACTATGCATATACAAATATCATATAGGTAGGTAATGCAATGAATATTTACTTAGGAGATATTATAAGATTTAAACCAACTGCTTATGTAAATGGTTTTCCTGTTATCATTAGCCTACTTGTTGTATATGTTCATATCAGTTGATAATCTTTTTAACCTTGCAATTGTATGTGACTGATTTTTAAATGTTTTTAAACAATTTTTTATAAACAGCTGTTTTTGCTATTTTAAGACGTCAAATATAGTCAATATATAAATAAAGTTATGGAACAAATAAAAAATTGGACAATGTTGTTGATAAACATAAAGCTGGAAACAAATTTGTGTAAATCTATTTTCTCGTGACATCTTGATAGGGGCAAAGTAAAAAGAAATTTAGTTTACTATGGAGAGACATACTAGACTTGCAACGCGGAACATTTTAACGGATTATTTGTGTTCCAACATCGATGACCTTCAAGCATTAGCAATGTATGATCTTGATGTTAGCGTCAGTTTAAAACTGGATGCAAAATTTGACTGGCTGCACGACCGATTTTTTCTTTGAATTACCTATCTAGTATATCTTTGGTTTACTCAACACTGTCATATCATTAGAATACTATTAAATTACTTTATTTCATATATCAGTCCTTCCGTACATAGGTGTGTACTGTAATGCTGGCTGATGAAAGGGGATAATTTGTATCAAAAACTAAAAAAATATTTTGTTGTTTGGGGTATAGTATGCACCGGGACCAATAAGATTTATTGTACTCACCCTACTCAGCTTTCCTGGTGTTGCCAATCAAAACGAACCCTCAAGTCCCAGACATCTTATGAAGTCTAGGATCTTGAGGGGATCCAAGATGTGGAGAGATCCCACTTCTACCCAGTGTCTGCTTAGGGCTTTGATTCTTGCGAATCCCATGGCATTGCAGTCTGCCAAGAGATGCTGAGGTGTCTCAGCCTCTTTTTCACAAAATCTACAAATACCATCTTCTTCGAGTCGCAGTTTGCGTAAGTGTTCCTTGAGTCTGCAGTGACCCGTTAGGAAGCCCGTTACTACTTTGAGACTTGTTATAGGAATGGTGGGTAACACACAAATATAATTGGTCTGCTAGTTAATGCAATTTTGGGAAATGCTAAAATAGTAGAAATGTTATCCATGTAAAATGTATGTCCATTAAAAGTATGTGTAAGAAACCACAAACATCTAAGAACCATGCGGCTTGATCATTTGAGTCCCAATTCTCAAGGATACGTGAGAAAATGTGGTGGAAGCAATAGTTTAATGTATGGATAGATCAAATTGGCAATGCAGTGTCAGGAGATAGATAGAAACATAATTTGAGTCCAAATAATTTTTTCTTGTGCCTTTTAATCTTTTTCAAATCAAGGAAATATACTTGTGACAATTGGAGGGTTAAAATTTTATGCATTATAATATTTGAGATTGTTGGTGATAGTTTTACATTGTTCTCGTATAGATTTTAACTGTTTTATTGTTTTATATTTTGTCGTTAGTGTTTTTTTATAATAAACATAATAATTGTAATACAGATAGTATTTCACCATCTTAAGAAGTTACGCACAACAGCGATAAGCTCTGTCTAGATAAGTTTGTTTGTGTTGGTTATGTTTGTATCTGCCCTTCCTATTAATCATTGTATTGTAATAAACATTCATTACAATTCCCAACTTCAAAATAACTACCGACGTGGTGTACTCGGACAAAGCTGAATGGAAACAGATGCCTAATAATATGCATCTTGCAACCGATATGTACGTTCAGTCAATTACAATATGAGAATATTATGATGATATGTAATTATTGTTGTTGCAATGGACATTTAACATTTTGAGTGACGTTAAATGCATTGTTAATTGACAAGTAGGTGCAAGAGGGTAAATAGACGCAAAATATCATCAAAACTTATAAACATAAATGTATATGTATAAGTGATGTAACCAATGTGCGATTTTAGATACTCGCGAATGCGAATGATAATATTGACTTGCACGAGGCTGTCGGTGCTGGCTGTAGTCGGCTGGCCTGTGCATAAGATGGGCCACTACTAAATGTTTAAATTTCTACAATTGCTCAAACAATAAAATTTCTACCCCCCTGTCGCCGAATTTTCAAAATGGTAAAGGACTTTAAAATATTTCAAAAACTCCTCGGTTTTCTTAAAGAATATTTTCTTGCAATACCTTTTTCTACAATGTACCGGGTATTTGTACCGACTATTTATTAAGTATCCGGTACTTTTACCGAATATCCAATACTTTATTACCAAAATATTATTCGCAAAACATTCGCATATTTTCTGCGAATACTTTGAAATCAGCGAATATTCATTAATAATAATAATAATAATAAAGACAATTTATATTTGGCGCCGTTTAATGATCCGTGACCATCTCAAGGGCGCCATGACTTTTCTTGAAAAACAGTGTTTTCAGCTTACTCCTGAACGTTGCAGTGGGCTGGTTCTTTCTTAAATCCGCTGGTAATCGGTTCCAGGCAGTTGGCCCCGCAACGCTAAAGCTCCTCTCTGCGAATTTGGAAGTGTTTGCCCTGTTGGGCACCACAAGTTTGTTTACAGCGGTGGAAGCTGATCGCAGTGGTCGCCTCAGAGTTTCGTCGAGGGGACATAGCTCAGCGAGGCATAGAGGTGCTGTGCCGTTCAAGGCTTTGTGGACCGTGAGGCACAGCTTGAACTCTACTCTCTCTGGGACTCTAAGCCAGTGTAGCTCCTTAAGCAGTGGTGTGATGTGGCAGCGCTTGTTCTCTCTATAGATGGTCCTGGCAGCAGCATTAAAGGCCATTTGGAGACGATTCAGAAGGATCTGGGGCAGTCCTGTACATATGATGTTACAATAGTCTAGACGGGAGACGACGAAGGCGGCGACTAGACTCTTAACCGCGTCTACAGATAAGTGTCTTGATACTAGGTACAGTTGGCGAATATGAAAGAAAGCTGTGCTCACTGTCTTTGACACTTGAGCCTCCATAGAGAGTGCTCCATCCAGTAGGACGCCGAGAACAGATATGGTGCGCGATGGTGTTATATCAGTGCCGGAGACAGAGATCGGTTTGGTGTCTAAGAGATGTTGCCGTCCAGGAGAGGCGACCCACATAAATTCCGTCTTAGTTGGATTCAATTTAAGACGTCTCTGGGCCATTAAGTTCGAGAGTTTTGCCACACACTGGACAGTGGTAGCTACCAAGTTGTCTCTTTGATCCGGGCTACAGAAGCCTACGAGGACACGATCGTCAGCGTATGCATAGTTTCGCAGGCCACACTCTTCCAGCAGGCGATCAATGCATCCTATGTATAATATGAAAAGTACTGGACCCAGAACCGATCCTTGTGGAACTCCTTGAGTTACGATATCTTCATCAGTTGAGCCAGATTCGACTCTTACAGACCACCTTCTATTGGTCAGGTAGGAGCGTAGCCATTCTAAGACGGTGCCGTTAAGATTGTATTCGATCTCCAGACATTGAAGGAGCATTTCATGTTCTACGGTGTCGAAGGCGGCGCTCATGTCAAGGACCGTTACCAGACCGATGTTTCCTGATGCAACGCCCGCAATCAAGTCAGATGTCAGTCTTGTGAGGGCGGATTCGGTGGAGTGGTGTTTTCTGTATGCGAATTGGTGCTTTTGATACAAATCGTTACTCTCAAGGTAGGCTGTAAGCTGGGACGCTATGACTCGCTCAAGCACCTTGGATAGAAATGGAAGATTAGAGATTGGTCGGTAGTTGGTTGCGTCGTCGGCATCAAGTGTTCTTTTTTTGAGTAAAGGAATGACATGCGACACTTTCCAAAGTGACGGCACAGTTCCGCGCGCATTACATTACTAATATGTATTTATGTTGATTTCGCATTCGCACTAGTTGGTGAGTTTCCAGCAATGAGTACATCTCTCTCTTTTTTCGTTGGAGTTTTTGAGTGTACTACTGTAAAAAGCAGATGTTTTCAAAACATCACAAATTTTGGGCCAGCTGGAAAAAATTGCACGTCTGTGATAAACTCTCGCTCTTTGTATACTGATTTTATTTTATCTTGTCATATTTATGTGGTATGTGTTTCTTATTGATGTACACTAAAAAATAAATAAGTTGAAATATTTAACATAATTTATATTCAGCACATTTGTCGGCTAAACCGTGATGGTAAAGTAGTTTAAGTAGTATTCCTATCTCTGTCGCAGTAATCTCTCTTCTTCTTCTTCTTGTTTTATGTTATGGCAATGCACCCATAATTGAGTAAATTGTGCCTAGATTTCTTAATGAAATGTACTTACTTCACAAAGCGCAATCAGGTTGCATTACAATTCATCATAACACTCAGTATTGAATACACAGTATTTACCCAATCATCATAATCGTTGCAAAATCAAGTAAATCAGTAATCTCGTTGAAATTTGCTTTTTTTGCTAATATACTTGCTGAGCCCTGCCCTAGAAGAATATATATATAAGATATCTCTCACAAGTGAAGACAGCCAGCAGACCAACTGCGTATAATGTACATACAGGTCATCCTCATTGTGCTCTAAAATATAAACATTCAGGATGGGTGGAACATCTCATTACTGAATTGAAGATATTAAATATCCCTCATCCCGTGGAACACCTAGTAAAGAATAGGTGTCACATTCTTCTCCATATGTTTTAAAGTGTCCTGTATTTTTTTTAATATTCGAAAAAATTAAGACATTTTACACCTTAAATTCAGCGATGAGGTTTGCCACTCATCCTGAATGTCTTGATTTTTTATTGGCACGGAGAGAACAGCTTGCATTTTTATTATATGCAGCTGGTCTGTTGTCTGCCCCACTTGAGGGATATGTCGTGATGGTATAGTAGTAGTAAATATCTTTTGTTTGCTTGTTTGTTTTTGTTTTAAATATTGTGAATACTGTGTTACTATGTATAAATTGTATCTCTTTGCACATCGCATTGGCCTAAAGCTGTAATGATGTGCAAAGGAAATTTAAAGAGAATAATAATAATAATATCCTGTTTGTGAATGTGTGTTTCGTTATGGAGAAACATATCTCCAGGTACGGCACGAGGTATCTGGTGGGCGCTGTCCTTTAAAAAAAAGTAAATATCTCATCACGTTGTTTTACAAACACCTACCTTTTGACACTGGAAAACTTGCAGGAAAGGTTGGAGACCAATTTTTGTCAGGGGCTCCGCAAAACATCTAACATGTGATTTCAATTTTTATATATTATTAATAATAATAATAATATCCTTAAATCTCCTCAGTGCTCCTCATTATTAAACTTAAAGAATATTATTTGAATGATGGTCGAATGATTTTAAATTATTGTTTACAGGTACCAAAAGAAGATCAGCACATACGACAAACAAGAATGGGAAACTACAATTGAGAACCGTATCCTTCATGACCTGGCCGAGGTACCACTTAAGTCGGCTAAGCTGCGACCAGATCTCATCGATGTCGACCTCATCAGAGGTACCTTACCTTCATATTTCTTTCTTTTGCAACATCATTTTCTTTTCCAATCCAAGTTATCGATAACCGTGCAGATGAAATAACTGTCCTTTTTTTTGCCCAGCTATCGTTGGACATTCACAAAACCCAGTCAATATCATCATCTCTCCTGTATAATATAGATTACAAGTCTTTGCTGATGCATTGGCGCACAGCATCATTATTTGTGACACGCTCATACTAACTAATATGCAATATTCTCCTAAAACATTCTCAGATTATTTTCCTTTAATCATTTGTTAAAAGGATATATTGTACTTCAGAAATAAGCATGAGGCATTTGGTGCTTAGAAAATAAATACAAATTCAAACATATTTACTATTGATAAATATACAATTTACAACTACAATCATTTACTTGTAATTAATAAATTATAAATGAATAAAATATGAGGTTTAAGGGAAAAAATAACAATCATCAATATGTGTTTTGTATTCCTTACAGGATCATCCTTTCCAAAAGCCAAGCCCGTACAGGGTGTAGGTCTGGTGGTACACTTGGCTCTAGTGCGTACGGTGCTGCTGCCTTTGTGGTTAGGATGGTGGGGGACACATACATCACTGCAGACGGCCCGCTTGCTGCTAGCGCTTTGGCTCCTGCAGACTCTCAATATCACACTTTATCTTATGGCACCTTCGCACGTCCATATAGATGTAAGACCAATGAGTTATTAAAATAATTTTAGAAAGAATCTAAATTTAAATTGAACACAAATAAACCCTCATATATCTTTGCAGTAAGTAATATGCTTGTGTTATGAAGGTGGATTAAGAGGGATCGAATCCAAGATCTCTTTAATAAGTATTAGATGAGGTGATTAGAGTTCGATGCTTGAGTTTTGGTACTTTCAGTTGAGAAATCTCAGGCTTGAATCCTCTTGCTATTAACCCACTCTGTTTCTATGACTAAAGCTTTTGTTGCGTGATAGAGTGAGAAATGAAGATATTAGCAGAATGAGTGGATACAAGAGGAGTGTTGTGGATAGAATCCATGTTAATAAGTAACGATGGATTGGACTTATCTGAAACAGTTGTGGAAAGTGCGGGTATCCGAGAACCACGTGGATCAAATTCACAAGAGAAATTGACGTGTGCTCATGAAAAATTAGATAAATTTAGAAGAAGCGAAAGAAGTATGTGAAGACAGATATATATGGCATTCAGTTCTCTCTGCCATCTCATTTGGGATAGAGTGTGAGGATATAGAAATGTTTACTATGAATATCTTCTCAAAATATAGTAAACGTCTTGTGACAAAAAAAGGCAATCAAGATGGGAGAGATATCTCATTGCTAAATTGGGAATGTAGATGGTTTAATACATAGATATAATCCGATTTAATATATTTAATTTCTCATTGTATTTTAGTTAGGACGATTCAATGATATATACATATTTTTATTTGAATGCACATTGTTAATCACTGGCCCAACAGTAGAATATCATAGCATGTAATATGAGGAAGTGTGGTGAAGGTTAAAAATGTACATTGTTATGTTCCAATAGGAGTATTTGGCATTAGATCAATATATTATATCAATTTGTATATGTACATATTATTACTGTGTTTGCTTCTCTCGGCTAGAGGTACATTGAAGGAATGAAGTCAAAAGATTCCACACACGGGGGTATTTTGGCTGGCCAGCCCTTCAGGCTTCCGTGTAGAATTTCAGATAAATGGAAGTCAGTTCATATACGCATCATTTGTGCCTTCTGACCTACCTTCCGCGATAGCGATGAGCAGTCCTAGGTGCCTGATCTTGTAGCCAATCCAGTTAGCTCATTGTTGATTGATTCTATTAAGGAGTTATGTGAAAATAATAGGTACTTAATTTGAATTGCAGGGAAGCAGTGTGGTGGTTCCTCTTTTTCTCACCATTGGTCTTGGAATGGTACATGCCATGATTGTCAGTACCTCTCCACTTCGACAGTCCTGTCGCAGGTGTGTAAGCCTCTAAATAAATATATTTAATTAGTCAGCTAGTGTTACTCATTGTCCAATATTTGTATCTTAATTTGGGACTAGATCTGTGTGAATTGTCCATATAATATATGAATAAAATATTTTTTGAGGGTGAGATCTTGTATAGAATGCATTATTTTTTTATCTGTCTTGCTTAGTCACTGTGTCCATAATGTACATACATGTAAACATACTTACAAGCAACATGCTACTTTATTATTATCTTTATTGTATACATTGTATTATTTTGTTTAACAGCATGCTCTATTGTTGGTTTTTTGGTAGGTTCAAATTGTTCAGCGGAGACGGGAGAAGGAAGAAACATAGAACATCCGCATCACAAGAGAAAGATTTCATTTTGTCAGTATCATCTTCTGTTTCATAATAATGTGTCTAATACTAATGATAAGTTTGTTCATCTTATGGAGTATGATGTATCATGCTAATTGTAATTTTCATTTGACCATGTGATTTGTAAAAAATTAATTGGAATATCATCTTCTTAAATTTTATGTTCTTTATTTTATCATTGTGGTGATTTGTTTCAGATCAAAGAAATCTAATGACGGAAGTCCAGCCACTCCGTCTGGTGCGTATGAGGACGCAGTAACAAACGAATCCATATCAGATTTCTTTGTAAAGGAGAGCACCTCATCCTTACACTCCAAACGCCATCTGAACTCAGAAAACATTGAGACTGAAGATGAAAAATTGGAATGGAGGAGATTGTATGTAAATAAGTTCCCATCGGAAAGTGCCACGCCATCACCTTCAGTATCTTTCAAACTTGGAGGGAAAAGGCTAGTTAGAGGAGATCCATCAGAAGACGAAGAGGTAGAGATGCCCGTGCATAGGGAAAGAGTACAAAGACAATCATCAAATCCAGAAGGTGACGATGGCTTTGAAAGTCTCAATGGTAATAATTCTAATGGCAGCGAAAATGGAGATGAGATTTTCTATCAGGAAGATGAAACGAAAGACGGACATGAAAGTGATGATGAAAAAGAGAAAGAAGATGATAAAGAAGAAATAGAAATTAATAAAGAAGGTGGAGGAAGGAGCGAGAGCAGCCCTACTGGGATATTATACGAGAGCAAGTTGAGGAAAAGGGTTAGGAGTGAGCAAGAGGTAGGGAGTGAATGTGATGGCAGAACATCAGTCGGGGATAGCCCTGGAGTTAGATTTGGAGGTGTGCCACCCAGCAATGATGGCAGGAGTTCTAGTGAAGCGGGACATATGGGCAACTCATTCAGAAATTCTTGGGTACAGGAGTTGTTGGAAAATAGAAGTTCACTTAAAGGCAAGAGACACAAGGTAAGTCACTTTTACCTATATTGACACTTGCATTAGAGAAATGACATACACTCATAGATAATGTTTCAATTTTCAATGCATTTATATTGTATTCAAATTACAAGATGAGAGTACCAAATTCTAAATGAAAACAACCAGAATATTTGAAATTTCAACCTCAATTTTATGAATATATGAGAAGAAATGCTTAATATCTTTGAAGTCTAACAAGTAGTCCCAGAATTATGGCCCTTTAAAGTTTTGTGTAAAATGATTTTCCTATAACAGTTTTGCGAGATATTACCCGGTATTAATTTACTTTTTCCTTTGTAAATTCATTGTTTATTGAACAAATAACTTCAAACTACTCATTTTTGTTCTTAACTCAATATGACAGTATAAAAAGTGAATAATGTTTTTTCATCCTTGTTTATTTTGAAGCTGTGATATGCAAATCCTTTGGAGCTAAAATCTGGCTCAATATATCTTAGGTTTTCATATATTTCTGTAAAGAAGACGCAGTTACCTATCTAAAGATGAAATAATGACGTTTTGAGTTGTAAGACTTTTATTGTAGCTTTTTAATATATTTTTTATAAATTGTTCATGTACAGTTCAGTAGTGTACAGCATTGGATTGAACGTATAGTTAAATGTTTTTACAGGTTTAATAAAAAAAGTTTCGAAGCGACACATGCATTAAACATCTCATTAGGGGATGTTAGAATGAGATAAAATAGAATGAGATAGGGGATGTTAGAATGAGAAAAGAAAAAAGTGGTTGAAAATAATGTCCTATTTATTGTTTGTTTGATTTTAATTATAATAACATAGTGATAAACTCTGTGCATTAGATTGTTTAAGTATGTTTCTTTTGCTCATTAGTATTTTATAGACATTTTGCAGTGAAGAATAAAATAAGACCTACAATATTTTAGAATTGTTTATGGCAGAATAAGTTTATTTATGTTCTAGAATTTGCCATTGTTATAAATTTATTATTTATTTTATTTATTTATTTATTCATTCTTTACTGTACATTGATTAAAAACAATTACATAAAAGGTATACATTCAAATTAAATACAATCTATATACAGAGGGCGAGCTTATCGCAAAGGCGCGATCTCTTCCAACTAACCCAATTATTATATATATAGTTTATTTTTCAATTTATGTTTCAGAGTTGTGGTTCTTGTCCATCATCGTCCAGTGAAGAAGAGTGTGATACGGCTTCAGCTTCCATTGGAGCCTCACAACATACGGACTGGGTTGGACAAACCACTAATAGTGAGTTGAGCCGTCATCTATTAAATCTATATAATACCCACAACACTGATTAGGGTTAAATGACTTTTCAACTACCCGTGTAACTCCACCAACACTGATTGGGGTTTAAAGATGGCACAAACCTCATTCTCTATTTTGAGATATTTTTGTTCAGAGTGTAGAAATTTTGGTTTCATTTGATATATCTAAGTATTACCTAAGTAGTGGGTTGCGCGCTGTTTAGCTGCCACCACGCAAATCAAACCGCTCATTTAAATAATTTGATTTTAGGAAAGATATCGGTCCCATAGTGCAGAACTTTCTTGTGCACGCTAACATTACAAAACCGCGTAGTTTTTGCATCTCATCATCTCTTAAACTTCATGTAAACTGGAAATAAATTAATATTCATTACTGTTGATTGTCTCTTCAAAACTTTAACAAGTCATCATTTTGTGTTACATTCCCGCTTCTATTGCCAAAACACGTGTTAAAAAAATCGACCCCTTCCGGGAATCACTCTATTGTCTCACAAGTGCCAGCGTGTAGTGATCAGTGTATGTCCAGTAGTGTAACAGAGAAGGATAACAACACCGACTACTCGCAACAACACAGCGGGTGAAAGAGACAAAAATACTGTTTTGTCTACCACAATGCCTATCTCAGATCTCCGTAAGAAGAAGCTTCTCTATGTGTTCAACGTTTTCTTTGATGTCAACCAAAGTGGAACGCTCAAAAAGAAATACTTCGAGTCGGCTATCGAGAAAATCTGCACTCTTCGTGGATGGCCCCAGAGTCATCCCAAGAACGTAGAGACGTACGACACCATGACCAAGATATGGGATGGCCTGAGGCAGAGAACTGATGCCAATAAAGATGGAGAGTCGTCTGCAGTGGCAGCAGTGTTACATGAACTTCATGTTTGACCTAGAAGATGCTTCCAAATTAACTAAAAAGCCACGGCGCTCTTGAGATGGTCACGGACCATTAAACAGCACCAATTACAAATTATCTTTTTATTATTATTATTATTAAAATCCTATTAAGATCTTGTACTTTTCTGGCTATTCGCAACCATTCTATCCGCATCTCCCACAAGTAAGGCAACCAATAGATTTAAATGCATGTGATAAAATATGTAAGTAGTCTCTTCATGTCAATAAAAAATAATACATGCAGGATAGCTGGCATAGAATTTAAGATATTACAATATGTCCTTTGGTGATATTTTATGATGTTATACTAGCGTCACCGGTGGTACGAATTGGAACTAAATATCAATTCATGTTACCTCCAGATCTCACCAGTAGAAGATATATGAATATGTATTGGTGTTTTGTGTGTTTAGGTGAGGAGTACAGCTGCAGCTCAGAACACGAGGAGTCAGAGTGGGATAGGAGAGAGACTGACCCTGCCTGGGAGCCTTGTGCTATACTCGGACCTGCCAGTGATAAAGGTATGTGACATTTTACAAATAAGTAAAGTAATATCGGGATCTTCACTGATTTGTTTTTTGTATTATAGATTATAATATCTATTGTTTTAACTGTATGTATTCGTAAAAATTTAATAAACAGATTATTTGAAACTAACAAAAAAGTGTTGGAGATCTATTTAACTCCTGGAACTTCATGAGGAAATTATAATGTAATAAAAATATGTATATCTCTCATTCTTAAATAATTATTTTTGTTTAATTGCCTCCAGTATCGTGTACAATCTGGGAGAGAGGTCATGTGTTGAAAGCCCCTTTGTCAGCTGTGGATATCAGTCGTGCGGTGGTGTGGAGAGCTGAGAGATCCCTGGCCAGATCCAATACAGGACTTTGGCCAAGTATACTGCTGGCTCCCATATTGGCAGCTATACCAACCATCACCAGACTTTTACAGGTAAATAACAAGTTTGTTTAAACAGTCTCATGATGCAGTAGTCCTGTCTAGAATTGCCGTATGATGAGAATCATGCCTAGGATTGGAATCCAGAATAACAGAAATAGCAACAATCAATACATAAAATAATATTATTGAATGATTGAGATTGCTTCCACCTTATATTCCCAAAACAAATTTTGAAAGTTTGAAGAAAAGAAGCTAAAGACCATGAGGCAGTCGACAACCTGATGGCTTAGTTTTGGACTTTGGATTGAAGATCGGAAGAACTCAGGATCAAATCCTATTGCTGCCGATCTTCCTAACACAAACATATTAATTTTCGAGGATCTGTGGTTTTATTTTAAACTTTGATTTATATTTAAAAAAAAAACTCATTGTATAGTGATCTCTTTGATCGGCAATATTTTTATTCATCTGATTTTTTTTTATGTTACAGATCTTAATAGACAGTGACACACAAGGCAATGACAATGTAACTGTGTGGGACCTACCCTCGCTATTTTTCATGAACTCTCCACTTCAAACCCTGGCAGCAGCCCTGGGGAACAATACTTGGTAAAAGAAATTTAAATATTTCTTGCGTGAGAACCATTAAATGAATGCGAGAAGTGTGTTGTGAATGAAATATATATAAATTGTATTTTTATCTTTCAGGGAAAGGGTAGTGCATTTAATTTCAGCCGTTCTCCGGTTTGGTCTGGCTTCTCTGATATTCTTCCTCTTGGCTGTCGCTGAACGAGCCTTTCGGCAGCGTTTCTTCTACGCCAAACTCTTCTCCCACGTGACGAGTGCAAGGAGAGCCCGACAGTCCTCTCTGCCACACTTTAGACTCAATAGGGTGAGGAACATTAAGACGTGGCTCTCAGTAAGAGCCTATCTCAAGGTATTTAAAATGTTCATCTTATTCATATTACTCTGCATTTTGATCCCCATCAAATGTTCATAACAGAATAGTTTTCAAATGTTTTTCTCTAAGTTTTCAAATACAGTAAAAGACAGTTATTTGTAAGACATCTTGTATAAGACGCTTAACATCTTCAATTCCACAATCATCCACACTCATCCTGAATTTTTTTAATAGCACAGAGAGAATGACTTCTATGTTTATTACATTCAGTCAGTTTACTGACTTATGGGAGTTCTCATGGTGGGAGAGATGGAGATAAATTCATGATTATTTTGAATGTTTGGAGGCAAAAACTTGACTAATATTTTACTAGAGATGAGTTCTTATTTAGTTTTTGACAAATATTTAACATTTTCCATGTTGTGTTCTTCCTTTCAGCGCCGTGGTCCTCAAAGATCTGTGGATGTGATTGTGTCGGCTGCATTTTTCATGATGGTTCTGCTCATCTCCTACTTGGTTGTGGAACTACTTAAGGTATTTTTTTTTTTATCGAAAAAAACCATTAAATATAAACAAGATATCTACATATAACATTTCTTATACTTAATTTGTATTTAGATCTCACCCGGCGAAGCTGCATATTGCTAGCTTGTGTCCGGGCGGCGATCTATACAAAATACAAATATTTAAAATAACAATAATGGTATATAGAACTAAATTTAACATATTTTATACCTAAATAGAAAATATATAACATATTTCATAACATACATAAAAAAAATTACATAGTATCCTCAATAAAATATTTGTTTTATAATAATCTAAAATCAAAACTGATCTATCTCCAATCTTTGCATAATTACCAATCAGCACCGAGGAAAAATACATAATTTATTATCAACAACCTTATGAAATCCTTAATTGTTTATTTGCTTTTCCATCTTGTATATAAAGTTAAAGTATGTGTCTATGTATTAATAATTTTTCCAGGAACCAGGTCAAGCAGAAGCGGCCAAAGCTGCTGAAGCTGTGGGCTGGGTGTTATGTTTGGGTGCTGTACTCCTCCGCCTTGCGTCACTGGGTACCAAGGCAGCCCGAAAGCACCACTGCCTGCCCGTGCTACTAACCGAGCAGATAAATCTTCACTTGGCCATGGAAAGACGACCTGCCAGCAAGGATAGGCTGGCTGTGGCCAATAATGTACTGAAATTGGCAGCTGATCTCTTGAAGGTAAGACAATATATACTTTTATTAATTTTGATTAAGTGAATAGTTTGAAGATTAATATCTTTACACAAATCTACTGGTAAAATCTTTTATTTATGATTATGGCATTTAACTTGTAACATACTTTGCATATGTGTCAAATACTAGCAGCATTCTTATGAATAGAAGTGTTGTCTATAGAGTATGTTATAGACACAAAAAAAAATATTTCTCTTTTCTAAAAAAGTGTGTACAAAAATAAAAAAATTCTATTGGCTGGTGAAATAAAAAAATCTCTTACTCAGACGCTAAAATGCATACTTAACTTTTTAAATTTGTCCAAATTGATCTGACCATTTCTCTTAATATTTAATGGTAAAATGACATTGAATTTTTTTTTTTTATATATTTACCTGCTTCGTTAATATTGTTAAGTTCCTTAATAAAATATTTCCTTGTTTTTATAATTCACAGGAATTGGATAGTCCCTTCAAAATTTCTGGACTAAGCGCAAATCCATACCTCTACAACATCACCAAGCTTGTAGTGCTCTCCGCTCTATCTGGAGTGCTCTCAGAGTTGCTCGGATTCAAACTGAAGCTACATAAGATCAAAATTAAGTGAATTTAGATTAAGCTAGACACAATTTATCACAACACACAATTTGAGATGTATGATAGTTGCATCTTGGATTACCAAACGCGTTTTAACATTTGAATTCGCGCAACCGTAATGCTAACTAACTACAATTAATTTTTTTCTTTCGCCCTTCATAAAGCTTTGAGAGCACTGAGCCACCTATTTCTATAACTTTCCTAACATTATCGTATCATTGTTGTAGAAAAGGTGTATTGTGGAAGAGAGTCGTAACTGCAACTGTTTTCGTTTAATACGAACCTAGAGCTATTAGCGTGATTTATCCTTTATTTTTGTCACACATTAGGAAAATATTCAAATGTAGTTAACACTTTACAATAATATGTATTAGCAAATGTATTTTTAGTAGAAAATATAATGTTTATACCTTTAGTAGAGGTGTTAAATAATAATATGATCATCGAATGTATAATCTTCTAGTGTCGCGTTATTGAAATTTTAGCCGTAATTCTAAATGAATGACAAACTCAATTTAAATATGACGTGACGAATGTCACACACAAAGTAGAATCTATGAAACAAAATCATTGCTCTTTCTTTATGCTTATAGTCTGTTTTAGGAAGTTCTGTAAGGAAGCAAATACAGTAAACCCTCGCTATTTCGAACCCCGTTATTTCGAAATTCGTCGTAATTCGAAATATTCCCCCCAAAAATGTCCCCATAATGAAATTTTCATACAAAAGACATTTATAATTCGAAATCCCCGCTAATACGTAATTCGAAATAATATTTGGTCCTTTCAAAACAAAACAATAGAAATTTGTATATTGTAATTCGAAAACATTTGGCTGCCATAAAAAATACCCTTGTTTTTTCCCAAAGCTCCTTCAGGGACAATAAAACTTATTATGTGAAATTTGTGTTCACACTAATACACATAAAGGACCTACCCACTACCCAGCTACATAATAATATTTAACAACGGGATTTCCAAATTTCTAAGTAGATCTCCTATGTTGTATGTAAACATCGTAAATGTATTGTATTTCAATATGTACCTATCTACAGCTGTTTTGAGTATGTACCAGGTACCTGCTACCTATGTATATCCTCTGGCTCATAGCGTGATCGATGTACATTATGTACTTCCGTGTTGTTCATGGGCGTCTCGTCATGTACCTATACCTACTCGAAATATTTTGTGTTTTAATATTTTTATTTTCCATTCCAAATAAATAAATATTTTATATCCGAACTTTTATACACGTTTTAAATACAAATTTGGTCAAAAATATTTTTCCCATTTTTTAACATTTATAGTGAACTTTTAGTAACGTGTGTGAAGTGAAGCATTAAAATTATGTATTTTTAAATATTCGACTGTGTTTTAGGTACGTATTTATATTTGTGTATTGTTTAGGTAGGTACATACATATTTAGATTTACATGTGTGTGTAATTTAATTATGTCAAAAACTGTAAGTTTCATCAATATTTTGTTACCTTCATTGTGCAAAATGCAAGGATTGGACAAAAACGTGGTATGTGATAGAAGCTTTACATTTATGATAAACCACGATACGCCCATGACATCTTTATTACGTATGTTTTACTACAAACTATTCCATTCTTGTACAAAGGGTCGCCTGTTTATTTGTAATGCGTATAAGAGTAGTAGAAATTGTTAGCCCTTTCCATGCGGCTCTTTCGTCAGCCTTACAAATGTTTTTTTTGTTTGAACGCGCGAAATTTAAAAAAACCCAAGTCCAAATCAGCTGTTTCTATTACGTATGGTACCTATGGCTATAATATATATTATATACTGCGTATATCAAAATTATTTCGAAAATTTCGATTTATCGGGGTTTTCGCTAATTCGAAATCAGATTTTCGAGGTCCCTTGGATTTCGAAATAACGAGGTTTTACTGTAGTAGCTTATACATGTATCTATCGTCAATGGACATTCAAAGTGGGTGATGTGGACTTTGTAAAATTTTGACATTGTCAAAATAAACTGCTCAAATTGAAATAAAATCAAAATTAAATATTTAAAAATAATATTAACATTGTAGTTTAAACAATGTTAAAGTATAATGTAATTTAACGATTTGTTTTTATTTTTTCAAATATCAAATTTATTTTCTAAATCATTAGTATCCATTTTGAATGCAGAACGACAGTACACTTCTCTTAGATATATTATAGGTACATTATAACATAACGAATAAAATTTACAGAGATAACACTTAGAAGATTATAAAATAACAAATATAGTTTACTTTTGACTTTTGTGATGAGACTTGTGCTTAGAAATGGGTTTTGAACCCACATTCTTGTGATTAATGATATCTAGATGTTTAAAAATAATGTTTAGAATATTTACTAATGTTTTATTGTTTAACTAGATTTGGGCACACGGGCGCAGATGATAAAATAAATCAGACATCTCAATTGGAGAATCATGTTTACACAATGCAACATTGTGCAAAATGTAATCGGAAGAAGTGAAAATGGCGTCCCAATGCTTTCGAATGGACTCTAGGCTGGCTTTAGTGTTCACTTTTGGTGTTCAAATATTGAACTTATTTGTTCCAGTGCCATTTAGATGGGAGATCTTGATCCATTCGAAATCTGAAATGTGAGATCCCAAAATATGTTTGACCTTATATCGTTACAGTGAGAATGGAGGAATTGGTGAACGTTGTCCATGGACATCAAAAGTAATCACTTAGTCAGCTTAGAACCAATTCATTGAGACGCGTTTCTCACTTCTTTCTATTAAATTTTGCACAATTTTGCATTTTGTAAGTATGGTACTCCAATCAAGATGTCTGGTTGGTTTTGAAAATCATGTTTTCATTACGATTTTTATGATTGCAAAGCAAAGATGTACCTAGCAATAATGTTTGCTTTAGTAGATCTATGTCTTGTTAAGGAATTTATGGTTGTTATATATTAAATGTTATTGATTCTGTATAGGTAAACGTAGCAATCATGTAGCGTAATATTGGTGTAAACAAATCAGCAGACCAATTCAATTTTTTTATGTAATATATCGTTTCTATATCAATTGCCCCACACTCTCTTGGAGAACAACCCGAAATTTTTCAATATTGGAGTGGATTGCCGGTCGTCTTTTACATTTGGCTCCTCTAGATCTCGACTGATGTTATTCAATAACTTCATAATAAAGTAATTAAATTATATTTGAGATGGGCACTAGGCTGATGGTAGAATCTAGATGATGATGATGATTCTGGATGATTTTATTTTGACACCGTTTAACATTCCCTAGACCGTCTCAAAAGCGCCGATGAAGAGTTCAGTTTTCAATTTGCTTCTGAAGCTGGTGATAGTCTGATTATCTCTTAATGGCACCGGCAGGCGATTCCATGTAACCGGTCCAACAACAACAAAAGCCCTCTCATAGAAGTTAAACTTACCGGCTCTATTGGGCTCAGTAAGTCTATTCACAGCCAGTTCTGAAGAGCGCAGAGGTCTTCTAGTGGTCAAGTCAAGGGGACAAAACTCTGTGAGATAAATGCACTTTTCACTTAATTTTTTTTACATTTGCAAAGTCTGTCCATAGGTGTTTTTCTTTATGTATTCCAATTTCAAATCGGATATAAATGCATAGGTAATTGAATTATTGTCTATGGGTATTAATCATTGCTTTGACATAAATCTATAACAAGACTAAGCATATCTTTAAAAACAAACATGCCATCTGAGGTAGTATATAATTGGTAAAAAGCTGTCCTTTTCTAGCAAAGAGTTAGTTCTGTGTATACCTACTATAGTTACACACACTGGAAATATGTTAGAAAGGGACAACACCACTCTACCAATTACAACCCCAAGTGGTATATATATTTTTTTTCATTGGAATATAAATCTTATTGCAACGAAGGAAAGCAAATTTTCGCTTGAATCTGGTCAAAAATGCAGTCTTGTTGTAGTAAAATATCTTTGGTTTTGAGTGACTTTATGATTAAATTTTTGTGTTTCGGAAAGGGTATTTAGGTATAATAATATTTTGGCGGTGCTCGAGTTTATTATAAATAATTACACATTTTATTTATTTTATTTGTTTATCTTTAATATGAATAGAAAATTAATTTTAGATATATCACGTAAGCATAGTTCCTGTTAATGGTTTAAGTATGTGTTTTAAGATGTAATTGTTTAAATTATGTTTAATTTTAATTTTGTATTATTTTTAAGAACTTTACAATGTGTTGTACCTATATTGTGTATTATGTTCTAAAATTATTTTTATGTTCAAAATTAGAGATGCAACGAATAGTATATTTGCCGAATACCGAATATTATGCAAGATTATGTGCCGAATAACCAAATATTCGGCAAAACAATGGTGAGAGTGTGCAGTTCTCCCGACCGCGCAGCATCGTGTAGGTACATCATAGACACATTATGTACTAGACTTGAGCGCGGGTACATTTTTTTGAATTTTTTGTGTTCCAACATTAATAACAACAATAATAATGTTATGTTGTTTCACTCCATATCAAATTAAATTAATTTATCAGATATTTGTGGATTAATAATTATGCATCTGCAGCTGACAATGAAATAGCAACAATCTATAAGCTATTAGTTCCTTCCAATTTTACATTAACTATTCGGCAGAATACCGAATAATAGACTAAATATTCGGTATTCGGCCGAATAGCAAAAATGTTGCCGAATAGGCAGAATACCGAATAGTTGCCGAATATTCGTTGCATTTCTATTCAAAGTGATCAATTCTATAATATTCTAAAACAAATTAAAGAGAAAAGAACACATTCGTCGTTTAAAGCCAAACAAAAAGCAAAGTTTATAAAATAGGTTTACGCAATTATAATTAGTTTACTCACAAACTCGGAACAACTATGTTACATCATACCCTCAAACAGAGATTAGCATTGTCCCTAATTGAAATTATTCCTTGTAAATGTCAATAATGGGGAACTTTCACAAAAAAAATATTCGTAATCAGCGTACATTTATTAATATGAATTGATAACATTTATTCATATTCCTCACACATGCATGTTCCCCATTGATATTCCTTAAATATATCAAATTCATATTTTCAGAATAACACTGAGTAAATGCATCACAGAATATATTGTTTTATGAGTAAAGCCTTTCATTTAGTCAAGGTTTTCAATTTATTCATATCTATTTAGCCACATCTAAATAATATTTTTGTTTACAAGATGTAATTAAATGTTCTATTATGTTATTTTATTTTTATATTAATTTGTAGAAATCTTGTTGGGAAATTATAAGCCATAGTTTTTTTTATATAATTAACACATTTTGAAATGTTTTAAATCGATAATTGTTTTATAATAGGTATGTAGGTGTACAATTGTACAATCGATGATAATCTCATGAAATCATGCAATAGATTGATGTATTTTTATTTTATTTTATTTCACGTTGTGCTGATTGCTTTAGTATTGTTTTTTGTATATTAGTTAGGTATATTAAAAATATTCAGCCCTCTTTTAAATAGTTTTAAAAGAGGGCTGAAGACACACCTTTTTGCTGGGAGTTTCGGGTGATGGATACAATATACAGCGCCCATGAGGTCATGTTATGAGTAAACGGCGCTTTACAAATTGTCCATATATATATCAGTCAAAATCAGTAGTTTTTATCAGTATCATTCTTTAATAAATTTGGATCTAAATTAAGCAAAAGCTTAATCACGAATTGTCTGAGGCATATTCTTATCTAACACAATTTGATGTTTATCGAGATTTGTTTTGTTTGTAACCCGTCAAAAAAACTTTTTGTGTTTTGTTATTATTGTCTTAGTTTCTGCCTCGATACTGGGACATTATAATATAAAGATGAAATATTGAGATGAGAGAACAAAAATCATAAACGCCTCACTAAAATGTATTATCGACGGCTTAATCCGCAAACAAGATAACTCCCTTAAACCAAACTTTTCAGGAGCAACATAAAACCTTATCATATATCAAAAAATACATTAAAATGATTTTTCATTGCTGTTTTTTATTGTTTTTAAGTTCAAAATCATTTATAAAATTAATAATGTAGTAAAAATAACGTAATTTTTCAAAATTTCTTCTAAAAAAGGAGTTAGCATTTTTGCTAACCATATTTGTATACAATTTCAATGGAGTTAGCGTTATTTCAGTTTCATGGGTGCATGTTTTCTAACAAAAACGTCACCGCAGACTGACAGCCGTCATACAAATGGCGGTAAAATTACGGAGTTAGCGTTTTTACCAAATTGCCAGATGTTTGCATGGAGCTATCTTATTTTTGTGTAGCATTTTTTGTTAGTTTTTAAAAATATTTGGGAGTTATCATTTTACAGGATTATGTGTTACATCTAATAAAACCTGTTAGCGCAATAAAATCAATTTGACAAAAAAAGGAATTATCTTGTTTGCGGATTAGGTCATCGATTTGTAGCAGAGTTTATTAATCAATCTTAGTAACTATTTGTATTTTATGAGACCTAGAGGCGGGATAACAATGCGTTGGATTGATCAGATCAAGCAGGCTGTGACTCCAGCTATTTCCGATGTGGTACACCTAGCTGAGAGTAGAAAAGGATAGTGTAGGGTTGTCTATCAGGGGGAAATAAATAAAACAAGTGTTTTATTCTGCTATTGATTTATTTGACGAGAGAGACGTCTTTCATCTTATTAGGACATTGTCAATTGCATATCAGAAATCGCGACTCCCAGAATTGAAGAAACAAATGAGGGAAGAGAGTGAAATATTTTTTAGCACAGACAAAACAAATATTTAACTGAACATTCAAAAGGTGGATTCATATTGCTTGAACAATTTCTCACAGCCAACTCTATTTTCGAATCCGATTATATTAATTAGTCAATATCCTTTTCTTTTTGATATACTAGATACTAATAAATTTGGAATAATACTTGTAGTTTTAGCACAACGAGACGGATGCATTATATTATTTCTCACTTACATTTGTAATAAATTTATTTAATTAAAATGAAAATTATTATATAGATAATGGTGAGGTAATTTTCTCATTAGATAGTTAAATCATCTTATTATAGTTAAGAAGATTAGTCTATAGATAAAATGGTGATGTTTTTAGTAATAATATTTTGTTAAACTATTATCTCTAGTCTCTATTGACATTTGTCTTTTTAAAGTTGCTAGTTTCTCGTAATATTTTGATTATAAAACTTCTGATTAACTTTAGATGCCATATTAGAAAGATAATTCTGAGTTTGGGACGTAAAATATATTATGTTGAGATATTAACATAGTTTTGCAGTCCTTATTGAGCCCTTTCTGCTTGTATATACACCTTTGTTGAAAATGCATTGTATTTTATTGAATTCATCTTCTTCTCTTAGTGCTGTCTGTTAAGCGAAGGTTGGAACCATCTGAACCATCTTCTTAAATTTTGGAGCCAAGAAATTCTTTTCCAACCTAGTCATTTATTTAATTGAACTTATTTATTTTGGAGGATATCAGGAGAATGAGCGGATGCGAGAAAAGTGTTGTGGATGGAATGCGTGTAAATAAGTTACGATGGTTTGGACATGTGGAGCAAATGCAAGATGAAAGAATGACAAAAAGGATGTATTTATCTGAAAGAGAGGGTGTGAGAAAGCGCGGACTGCGAAGAACCACGTGGCTTGATCACGTGGATCAAATCCTCAAGGTCGGTCACCTGTTGAGTAAAAGAAATCTGCGTGCATGTATGAGAAACTGGATGAATGTGGAGGAAGCGAAAGAAGTTTGTAAGGATAGATCTATATGGCGTTCCGTTCTCTCTGCCTACCCCTCTTGGGACATGGCGTGAGGGTAACGATTGATAGATAGAACTTATTTATAAAATATTATGATCCAATGCAAAGAACAATGTGATTCAATTTTTATTAACTATTTAATTTTGATTATTATAATATAAAAGAAAACAGGTATATAAAAGTAAGATGTTTAACATAACTATAATTATTATATATTTGATGTATTTTTATGTTGATTATAGTAAACTGTAAAAGTATAATAATTATTCATGCATTTAATAAATGAATAAATATACCATTGAATAAAGGTGGCTCTTTTATAGTTTAGTATATAATACTTTATATAGTAAAAGATGGCATTAAGAGAAGAAAAGATACTAAATGTTGTGAATGAGGTATACAGATAGCTTGCGCAAATTTTTATTGCTCTTGGCTCACTGTTATTACTGAATAAGAGAATTTCATTCCACTGCATGTTCAAATTTTTTCTTGCTTCCATACAATTTTAAATGTGTAGTAAAAAAACAGTATTATTAATTTTGCCAAATCTACTAACTTCCAATAGATAAGTACGCAACAGCACTGATAAATTTAAAATCACATTAATGAGATAATCAATTACGTAATTTGATTGAGTTGTGAAAATGAACAATTATGAAATATTTGTGTTTGCATTTGTCCCGGATCGTTATAATGTATGAGGTTAACAGACCACTCTATGATAGACAGTCAATGATTTGACACATGTTATTTTAGTGTTATGTTTGAAATGTCAAATTAGATTAAACCCATATAAAGCTATTGTGTAGCTAGTTTCTCAAAAATATGCTTCATTGTTATATTATGTGTAAATGTAATAAATTTATTCTTAGATGATTCGCATTGTCTGTAATGCTTTAATCCTTTAAAAGAAATACAAAAGCTGTATTTTTCAATCTGATTACTATTATTCTTTATTTTTTTTAATAAATTATATTTCAAATTAATTGTTCATTTTATTTTTCTACCCTTGATGCAATAAATTGCCACAAGTTAAGTTAACAAATGTTAAGAATATTTGCATAATTTTAATTGTTTGACTGGATTTGAGCACAATGCGTAGATAACAAATCGAGATTTGATTGGTTTTGTCATCTGCATGTTGTCATGTTAAAATTGTAAATATTTTAACATTTGTTGCTGATTTATTGATTGAGTAGCCGATAAAGTCTCGAACTTTATTGTTCCGGAGCCATTTAGATGGGAGATATGAAATATGATATCCCAAAAAAATTGCTTCTATTGTTTGAATTCAATGTTTCTTGACTGGTGAACCTTATATCAAGACAGTGAGAATGGTGGAATTGGTGAACATTGTACATGGACACGGAAGGAAGCCAGCCTAGAGTCAATTCCTAAGTTTTGGAATGCCTCTCTTACTTCTTATGATTGGATTTTGCATAATGTTGTACTGTTGAAATACTAAATTAATAAACAATAAATAGGTGTTATCATTTAATAGATAAAAAGTGAAATTTTGGATTTAAAAAACAAACAATTCAACATAAAAGACTTACAGACATCTGATTTGAATGCAAGTGAGAAATTCTTGGAAAAATTCAGTAAACTTTGGCAATCATTTGCAATATTGCAGTAGAAGTAAATCATTATCTTCGGAAAATATATTGTCGACTAATTAATTAATGATAATTCAGGGGAAAATACCAGGTTAAAGAAAAATATCTTGGCTGCATAATTTGAAACTGTGGTTTGGAAGTATTCACATCCCTGTTTAGGGTCGCAGCCCACAAGGTGGAAAAAGCCTTGATGATCGCTAACCTTAGCAGAAAATTAATAAAAACACAATGGGCCACTTGCAGTCGTGGGGGATTTTAATAAAAATGATCGAATTCAGTAAATTTGAGGTCGGAAAACACACATTTGGCAGTTAAAAATTTTTAAATATCTAAATTATGGAGAATTTCCAAAAATAAAACCCAAAATTTTTGACGTTTGGCAAAACACTCCAAACAGCTGATGACGTCACGGAGTCCCGTGAATCATAGTAACTTTCGCAACCACAGATTATAATCTCATACAGACATGGGACTCCGTGACGTCACAGCGCCGCCATATCGTTTTTGATCCTTACGAGAAAATCCAATTTTTAAAAGCTAATATCTAAGAAAATAGTGCAAGAAAAAATAAAATAAATTGTGGTTGTGTTTCTTTCATACTAATTTACAATTTTATGCAATAAAAAAAAAAATCTGCAAGTGGCCCATTCTTGATAATGAGATACACCGCTAAACGCTGTTTATTAAAAAAAATGATAAAGAAATGAGAATCTGGTAACATTTTTTATTGTTTTCTCACACATGCTGGTAACATTTTCATTGTTTTTTTTAAACGTCAGGAGCGCCCTCTATGGATACAAAATTGACGGCGAAAGCGAATGTTATGTTCGTTTCTTGATGGATAAAAAAATTATACAGTCGTGAAATATATAGCGCGTGGGGGTGTCGTGTTCTGCGCGGAGTGATAGATCAGACATTTCAAAAATGAGTTTCGTTAGTTCAGAGTTGTATGATGGCAGTAAAATGTTTTTGTGGTTATCAAATTTGACAGGACTACCCATTGATTTGGTGA
Source organism: Athripsodes cinereus (assembly GCA_947579605.1). Classification (NCBI taxonomy): domain Eukaryota; kingdom Metazoa; phylum Arthropoda; class Insecta; order Trichoptera; family Leptoceridae; genus Athripsodes; species Athripsodes cinereus. The sequence goes on along the minus strand of OX388307.1, from coordinate 34,372,221 downwards.
GTATTTAACATTTTTCATTTATAAAAGCCGTTGTGAAATAATATTGCGCATGCCGCCAAACCAAAACGCGAGCTGTGAAAATAAACATTTCGCAGATACGAGAGATCTGTCAAAATGTAAGAAAATCAAATAAAATTCCTCTCAATAAATAACATACTATTAATAGAGATGATCTGTATTGTGTTTATTTGAAACTGTCGCCTCGTAAATCTAGGCATATTTTGTAAACAACCCATCATTACGATTAGAGAGAATGTGTAATAGGTAGTTAATCTGTTTGTTTTACTTATCTGATAATAAACGGTGTATAGTTGAATAATTACACAAAAGGTGTATTTTCGTAATTCGGTTGTTTTTATTCAATTACAGCACACGTTATGTTAGTAATTGAGAGAATTAACCTTGAATATTGGTAAAGCAACAGATATGTGACCGCTCCATTCATAACTCTGCCCACTGTTGGTGTTTTAATGTTAGTATGTTTTGCCTTTTAGTTTAACACGCTCCCTCGCACATTGGCTTTATTCCAAATAGGAAGATCATACAAATAATAATAAAGATAGATTATTCACTTCTGTTGCAGTTCATCGAGATATTTATAAATATGAAATACTTGCTGACTTCTTATGTGTGGTCAAGAATAATTATTATTATTACTCGTCACTCTTGTTTTTCACAAATTCAAATAGGTAGTATTAAATTAATGTGTTTTTAATTTTATAGCAAATATGTCGTAATTTTCGCATTTATCTCGTTATTGGATCTATTTTTAGCAGTTTTTTTAATCGTCATCATTTTGAAAATGTTTTGGAGAACACCTGTTTTCGATCCAATGAAAATAATAGTTGAAATTTTCATAGAACGAAGTATGTAATGTTTCTTTGTTTCAAAGTTGAGGATAAAGTTTGACACGGTTAACATTTTTAAAATAAGAATTATTCTATCTTGAAGTTTATTTATGTACAACTTTCCATAGTTTCTTGAGCAGGCACCTACATATATGTGTGTCAGATTTTTTGTTATTATTATTTTAGTAAAGCGAAACATTAGCGTTGCCAGGAGATTCATTGGACATTCAGAATCTGGAACAACCTCCCCAATGATATTCGGTCCTCTTCAACTATAGGCTTATTCAAACATAAAGTAAAATCCCTCATAAACAACCCACCATCTCATCAATAGTAGATAGTTCTCGCTTAGATACATATATATAATATATTGGTTTATGGTTGTGAATGCTTACATTTTCATCTTTTATTTTTTTTTCTTTATATTTATATAGGTATTCTTGTTTTATATTATATATTTCATTTTCTGTTTATCTTTTGATCTAAACTCACTTTATAGTAAAACAGTTCTCAAACATTGTAGTAGGTTTACTGGAAGACATTGCCTCAAGGCAATGTGTACCTACGCCTTTTGTAAAATATTTGTATATTTGAGAATAAAGTGTTTATTATTATTATTATTATTCTCAATACCACCTAGTATCATTTTCTCCTCCATAACATTACATGAGCCTCAGATAACGTGTAAACAAAAATTAAGTTGTAGTCATTACGAAGTTAATGAATTTTATTACATTATTTCTATTGGTCGGAAAATGTCGAAAACGAAGAGGTGGTTAATCAGGGTAGGCGAAAGTAGACAACTCCTTAAAAAAATCAGCCAACTCCTTACAAAAATCAGCCAATAACGAACCTAATGGTTGGCTACAACATCAGGCACCCAGGTCTGCTCATCACCATCGCGGAGGGCAAAACCGAAGGCAGAAATGGTAGAGGCCGACCAAGAGACACCTATATGGATCAAGTGAAAAAAGACATGAACTGTGGCACTTACGTAGAACTAAAGAGACTAGCAGAAATAGGGAGGAATGGAGAAGAATATCCACACTCGTTGCAGACCAATCCAGTAGGTTGTAACTCACTACATATATATATAAATAATTTTAATCTAGGTATGTACCGGTGGTAGAATTTTCATTTAAGATTTCACTTTCATAAACTATAGCAGTGGTCTCCAACCTTCTGTCCTCACTTTCATTGTAAACAATCAATGTGTCCCCCTCTGCAGACCGCGGTAAAATTATCAAAACGTATACTGGTCCGGGGAGGTAAACAGTTGGAGACCACTGCCGGGCAGCGAATGACGAAGATGGTTTGATTGGATGAAATGCTTCACAATAAACGAGTGCAATCAACCAATGTGAAAGAACTAACTAGACAAAGATAGTGAACGATTCCTAGGAATAATCCACGCTTAAACCAACCAAAGCCAATTCGTAAGCATTGGAATACTTAAGTGCACGCTCTCTTTCCACCTTTCATGAGATTTGCATCTTGCTATTGCAATATCTCTGTCGAGATACATCTCACATATTTATACTTTTTATAATTTTATCGTATACATTTACAATGGATTTCTCGTTTTATTGTTTCATGGGGGATCGGTTTATACATACATGTATATTATTGTTATAATTATGAATCTATTTAGTGGAGCGGAACTAGTGCAAATAAATAACTGCGTAGGTACCTAAATGTATAATAATTATGTCTTTATGTACATATTATTATGGTAATATCTACGCTTATAACATGTTCCAGTTATAAACCCGAGAAATAGTAATTGAATTGACTACTTTTGCAATTTTATCACCCGTAAATAAGGAATTCGTTCCTATGACAACGATATCAGAGCGCAAGGAATGTCGTGGGAAGAGGTGACGCAATTGGCACAGAGACGCTCTGAATGGAGGAGGCTGGTTTCTGCCCTGTGCTCCCGAGAGGAGCGTTGAGGGCGATGATGATGATGATGATGATGAAATAAGGAATAACAATTACTATTTCAACTGTTAGACGTGGTTAAATTAAATGATGGTTCCTTACTCACGAACAAAGATTAGTGTTCCGACTTTTTGTCTGACTAAAATTAGAGTTTGACGATAACTTTACAAGTCGAAACCAGGTCACTGCTCATTAAAATCTTTTGAGTAAAACTACTACTACTACTACTACACCATCACGGCATATTTCACTAGTGGGGTAGCCAGCAGACCAGCTGCATGCAATAAACATGCAGGCCGTCTTCTCTGTGCCAATAAATATTTAAGACTAAAACCAATTGTGTTTTTTCTATATATATGTAAACATGGAGTTTTACAAAATTAACGTCGACTCAATAAATAAAATTATTCCTTGTAAAATGACAAATTAGAATTTATTGATTGAGTTGACGTTTATTTTGTAAAACTCCATATTAATTTATGTAAACAAACAAATTGTTTAAAGTTTTACTGTATTTATTCATAATAGTTTGATAATGAGATTGTAAGTCGGAACTAGGTTACTTTTATTAGAAAATACAGAAAAACTTATAACAGTTCGTTTGTTTACATATTAAATTAAGACAAATTTGAATTTTTGATGTAAAATTTCGTAGGTGCGACATGTTTTTTTTTTTTCATAAGTAGGAAGTGTTCTCTAATTAAATCAGGTTTAATTTCGGACATGTCAAATGGACTTAAATATAATATTGTAGACGACGATTATGATTTCTTAGGTAGGTACGTATTCCATCCGCAGAATGGCGTAGCGTGATTGTAAATCAACTTAAATAACTCATTCGCATGATCTTCAACTATAGATTCTGTCGATAATAATTATTATATTTGTAGATGCTTATTTATTTACTCACATATTTTATTAAGATTTCTCTCCAGCACTGAGCCAGTTATAGAGTACCTGGAGATGTGCCTAAAATATTTCATTTTGCATATTTTTGTGATTTTAAGAATGTCAGGTGACAGTTGGCCAAAAAGAGCTCCGTCCTTTCGTCCACAAGGGTTCCGATGACCCGGAAAGAGATGGTTAGATGGAAGAAATCACTTCCTAGTGATAATCTCGCTACTGCATATCGTCCTAGTTTTTTTAAATTTTATATTGTTTTGTTGACACTCTTGTATAATGATAATGTGCAAAAAGAATAAATAAATAAATAAACTTAATTGGCGCAGAGCCTTGTGCTTCCGAGAGGAGCGCTAAAGAGCGAGATGATATCTTTGTGACTGAACAGTGATGACAAATAGTAGTCTACGACTCTTGAGATATCCGGGTGTGAGGTGGGTCTCTCTTCAATGAACACTGTGGCACTCCAGTAGATATTTTGACGATGTGGATTGTTCAGCGCTCACACGCTGGACTCCTACTGCAAGAAACCCCATCTCACCCCGTTTTTACTCGCAATTTCTTTCACGTCCAATGATCGAGGTCATTAACGTCCCCAGAAAGAAATCATTGGTCCTGTAATGCAGTGTTCCGCAAACTTTTTCTGTTCAAGGTACACCTATCAAATCAAGAAATTACAGAGGTACACCAAAGAAAAAAACAATGTTTATTTAACAAAGCGTCTCGCTCTTATAGCTCTCAGCATTTTTAGGTGTATTATTTTCACAAAACCTTGACTTTTTTCCGCGGCACACCAACTGATGACCACGGTACACCAGTGTTCCGCGGAACACTGGTGTACCGTGGAACACTGGTGTAATGGGAGAAGCTTGAGACTTCGCATAGTACTCAATCTTTGTAATTTTAAATGCTTTAGCTGTTCGTCATAAACTGAAGATAAAATCATTAATACCCAGTGATATGCTTCATTATTTGTTTTATATTGTGTAAACCTTACTTGTTAAATGTAAGTATGCCGTTAATGAATAAAATAAAAATAACAGTTCCATGGTGTTTTACAGGATGGAGTTTAAAAACATTTTTCTGTACTTAGGTGGCAATGACACCAAAATTATATTAACGCCACGAAGAGGCGATAAGGAAGAATTATAAAAACACCTGTTAATGTTGAGTACGTATTATACAAATATTATTTCCTTTTTTATATATTGCAACCGAGGGCACTACTCTTTTTATCATTATTAGTTTTCATGTGTCCTGTAAAATTAAAAGACGTTCGAAAAGCATAGCGTTTAGTTATTCAATATGTTCAGTTCAGTGGTGGCACGGAGAAGCGACTTCGTTGTTTATTACCTGCAGTTTGGCCGTTGGTTACTCCGTTGATGGGAAATGTCATGATGCCATGAATGAACGAATCTTTCTACGCTTATGTAAGTGAGTTATATATAAAAAATATTCTATGACAACTGGTGACAACCAGGTCAAAGAAAACTCCCAATAGATGGCGTGTTAATATGGAGATTGAAGGAAAATAATATGGAATTTTTTCAAACTTTTAGTATATTAGATATGTGCAATGCTTGAAATATTCGAGTATGTATTCTATTTACCAATATGATTTATTTGGTAGAATGAGGAATTTATGTCTATTTTGAATATTATAGAGTAGTAATATTTAATGCAGCCAACTTTGAAATTGTAAACATCAAAACATCATCGCGTTTACTGAAAGATCTTTTACTAATGGACTGTGAAAAGAAACGGAATATCTATTTTGATCATGAATATAACATTTTTTGAGGAATACTTTCTCATGTAGTGAAATATACAATGTACAGACCTACCTAATTAAAGGAAACACTGTCTATTGTGACTTTTTGTATAATTTATGCTTTAATGTGAAAATAAACAGCGTTTTTTAGTTTTACATAATTATTCAACATAAACTTTCACAGTGTAAACATTTGAACTAACTGTTATATTATATTTATGAATAAACAGATACATACAATTTTATTATACAGGAACACGCTATACGAAATCCAAGTTTAAATAGAGGACATTAGCTTTCCTGGTAAATGTGTCTACATACACAATCTCCTTCCTTACCCTTGCCATATAGTTGGATCAGGGGCATCTTCCAAAGATCCCATGATTAGCTCTTAACCAAAGTAAAGATCCCAAATTCTCAGAATTTTATGTTTGCCCTTGGACACTAAATTTCTACCCCCATTCCCCTCGCTCTTGGCCAAATTTCCAAAAAAGGTATAGAAATTTGCAACATTTCATGATCCCTCAAACTTTCAAAATGTTGTTGGAAATTGAAATGGTTAACGCTCTCCTCAGCTTTGTTGAAGAATATTTTCTCAGAATTTCGCATCTGATATTGTTAGTCGATTTTTCAAAAGTACGAGGACTGATCGACTGTTTTCCCCAGCCCCGCTTTTAACACTATTAAAAATCTTGAGATTTTCCACCAGCATTATGATTTATTTTGCCGAAAGTTCAGTAAATATTGTCTACCATTGCTATTTTCTTCCACAGACCATTATTAAGTATTGCGTTGAATAGGGAATGCTGACTGCTCTCTTAATAAAATAACTTAGTCCTAATGATGGGGATTTTCACCAGGTCATCCACCCTTAGATGTGAATCACATCGTAATGAATTAACCGGCAGCCAGCAACACAGACGTTCATCATTAGATAGATACATAGGACAGTGGGTATTTAAGATCTTTATTATATAGCCAACTGTATTGGTTATTATATAGCCAACTGTAATGGTCTTGTCTCTTGTTATTTGACAAATCACTCGTGTTTGCTCATCGCTGTTCTGTACTACATAAATTATATTGCTAAATGTTCTTATTGTTTTTAATGTATTATCGTTTATGGATGTAATTACCTGTTATTAGAGCCGCTCTGTTAAAATTATTCTAAAATATTAACTAATAATAATAAATAATATATTCACGTCCACATGCACACAACGAATTTTACTTTCTTTGGTTTCAACCTTTCTGCAGCAAAATTTAGCATCTTTCCCCCCCGTTGCGCTCTGTCATTACTGATAACTTTTTCGGTGTCCATGTTCCCGTACCTTAATTTTTAGTTGTCTTCGTGTCAGGACGCCCTTGGAAAATCTCAAGTTAAATCGTGACAAATTGATTTGAGAATAATATTGAAAAGTGTTGATAACACGAACATCTTCTTGCATATCGATCAGAAAGATAGTACTAATTCTCTCAGAATTCAGGTTCCAAAATTAAAATGAACACGTGAGATATTTTTTTCTGTAAGCAGCAAGCTATTAATATTTTTCACAAATTAACTTTAAATTTAACTTCCTTATTATTTTTACGTTTCGCTTACTAATAATTTAACTGTTTCATCATCGGCTATTCTTTGAAATAATTTGAAAACTTTGATAATTTTTCAAATTTAATTACAATCTGCTAAGTAGGCACCTCTCTCTCTCAATGTGAAGTTTGTTCGCTTTACTACGTATATATTGTAATTGTGTATTTATTTAAAACTTCTCTGATTATACCGCTTTGTTTTAACCTTTTAACTTTCTCGAAAGATGCAATAACCGATCGGATCGATTAAATTTCGTGTTTTCGATGAATCTTCAATTTAACATACTTACATTATTTTCAAAATGTCAGAAAATGGTAATCTTAATGAATTTCGATAGTTGTGCCTCCTCCATTCATAGCGTTTCTGCGCCAATTGATTCACCTCTTCCCACGATTTTCCCTGCGCTCCGGTGTCGTTGTCATAGGAACAATGTATTGTGAAAGAGAGACGTCGGAACTCTTGCGGACGAGAGAACAGTGCTCTTCTTTGCCAACTATCTTATACACTATCGTTCACTTAATGTGACCGCATCACAATTACATAAGTTAATTAATAAAAAAATAAACAGTACATAAAATAACAATTATGAGCAAACGGAGTTAAACGAATTATTGTCCATGTATGTACTGAATCACATTTGGTGAAACCTCCTAGCATAGGTATACCAATCCAAGCTGGAAAGCGTCCAAATGTATTAACTAAATACTATGGTTACTCATTTCCGTACATGTACATTTGGCGTTAAAACACGCTTTATGGTTTGTTTTTCTATTTCGTCTTTCGCAAGGCCATCCACCACTCATTTACAATGAGTGATGTATGTAGCTATGCGATGATAGGTAACTAATGTACCTATATGTTGCGACACTAGAGCTAAAATTCTGTTAAAAAATAATTTTATTTCAAATTGCAGCGTCTCATATACTCTACTACTACTACTATACCTTCACGGCATATACCACAAGTGGGGTAGCCAGCAGACTAGCTGCATATAAAAAATGCAAGCTATCTTCTCCGTGCCAATATAAAATCAAGACATTCAGGATGGGTGGCAAACCTCATCGCTGAATTAAAGATGTAAATTTTAATTGTAAAGTTGTAAATGTATGAGTATAAAAAATGTAAAAGTAAAAGAAAAGATGTAAAAAAAAAATTAAAAAAAAGTCTCATATAACGTATTTTTTTAATTAATTTATTAATATAAGCTTGCGTGTTTATTACACGTTTATTAGGCCTAAGTCAACAACACACTATCGCGTCACGTTCCCGCTCCGCTAGCGTTCGGGTGCAGACGATGGTGCGCCAAAGTGTTAATTTTCTTAACTATTGTGTATCTTAGCAACGAAATTGACACTTGCTTGCAACATCGTCTGCACCCGAACGCTAACTGAGCGGGAACGTGAGACGAAAGTGTGTTGTTGACTCAGGCCTCTGAGGCCTGAGTCAACAACACACTATCGCGTCACGTTCCCGCTCCGCTAGCGTTCGGGTGCAGACGATGGTGCGCCAAAGTGTTAATTTTCGTAACTATTGTGTATCTTAGCAACGAAATTGACACTTGCTTGCAACATCGTCTGCACCCGAACGCTAACGGAGCGGGAACGTGAGACGAAAGTGTGTTGTTGACTCAGGCCTCTGGTCTGCTGGTTATCCCACTTGTGAGATATACACCATAATGGTATTGTATATTTAATATCTTTTATTTAACGAGGAGGATTTGAATCCCCATACTCTTTGTCTTATTCACGTGGCATGGTGAAGATGTCTAGCATGTTGATTACATGTCTTTTAGCTATTTAGACCACTAGTTATTCCATTTGTGGGATACGCCGTTATGGTACAAAATACTTCGTAGATAGGACTGTGTATTCCCAAAAGATTAAATTTAATAACTTGAATGATTCACGCTACCTCAACTTCTTTGTTTAAAAGCAACTAAAAGTGTAATAATAATAATAATTGTGTTGTGTTGACCAGATATTGTGTTGGTTGATCGCAGATGCCGTAAAACATACATCATAGACATCACTATACCGCACGATGAAAATTTAAATAAAGCTGAGCAAGATAAGATAATAAAATATCTTGATCTTGCTCACGAAATCAAAGATATGTGGAGAACACCTACCACAATCATCGTGCCTATAGTGTTGTCTGTGAATGGTTTAATACCTAAGAGTCTGTCTGTCAAGCAATCTCAGAAAACTGGGAGTAGATGACAGGCTCAAATACAGCATGCAGAAGGCCGTACTTCTATCGTCCACCAGGATAGTAAGAAGGTTTTTGTCCCTGTAGCTCTGTAAGTGATCTCCCATGATTGTACTATTTCATAGAACATCATGGAAGAATCAACTCGAATAATGTTGGGGTTCTACATTTTGAATATAAATTTATTTTAATATATTATGGTTTTTGTTATTTAATGTTATATTTAAATTTTATTGTTAATCTTATATTGTGTTCAAAATGTCAAATCTAATATTGTTTTGTTAAAAAAATGAGATATGAGATAATAATAATAATGTATATATATTCTTTTAGATATGCAGATAGAAGTGTAGGCATTGGAACTAGCTTTTTCGAAAAAAATACATATTTTTCGTATAATATTCTCATTTTATTTTATACAAGCGTATGTAACCCGGCATCGCTCGGGTTTAATTAAATAGAAAACCTTGCAAATACATGGGTTAAAACAACAAAATCTTATTGAAAAAAAAGGAGTAAGCACTTACGTGGATAAAAGAAGTAAAAAGCTCTTCCCAATGAGAAAACTTAATTTTTGACTCCCTACATGCCTATATCTTAGTAACAATAAATAGGTAGGTACCTACATCATAAAAAGCATTGCAAATCTCTTCTTAATGAAAAATCTTGAAGTTTGATACCTCACATGCCCATATTTAGGTAAAAAAAATAGGTAGGTACCTACATCGAAAAAAGTGCTGAAAAACTCTTCCCAATGAAAAATCATGAAGTTTGATACCTCACATGCCCATATTTAGGTAAAAAAAAATAGGTAGGTACCTACATCGAAAAAAGTGCTGAAAAACTCTTCCCAATGAAAAATCATGAAGTTTGATACCTCACATGCCCATACTTAGGTAAAAAAAAATAGGTAGGTACCTATATCGAAAAAAGTGCTAAAAACCTCTTCCCATTGAAAAATCTTGAAGTTTGGCACCTCAGATGTTCACATTTATGTAAAAAAATAATAAGTAGGAACCTACATGGAAAAAAAAGTACTAAGAACCTCGTCCCGATGAAAAAGCTTGAAGTTAAGAAATCCCACATATTGGTAGGTACCTACATGAAAAAAGTGCTAAAAACCTCTTCCAAATGTGTAAAAACTCGAAGATTGTCATCCCAAATTTCTATAAGAAAAAAGGGTAAACATCCCATTTCGTTAAAAAATTGTAGGCACATAAATGTTAAAATATTATAATTGTCCACATTCGAATTTGTATTTTTGGTTTCCAGTGCATAAATTGGTATTTGCTATGAAATTAAAAAAGTCAAGAATAAATTGTCACCTAAGTATTTACTCTTTATTCCCAAAAAACCTTAAAAATGGATTATCTGCATCCTTCAATATTTCAGAATATTTTACTATCAAATATTTCATAATTTATGTAAAAAATATTAGGTGAAAATAAATAGGTTCCCACTCATTGAAAATCATTTAACATTGTTTATGGATTTTATAGGTAAAACTATTATTATTCTACAGTATAGTTTTCTATGGTTTCATAATGTCTTCCATTATGAAAATAGCCCAATATGTCAAAAATATGCAATTTTTATTCACGTAATTCAAGAGCTTTTCTCATTAGCAAACACGATATTTTATTACGAAAATAAACCCTAAATATTTAGTTTCAGAATTGTTGTATTAATTGTTACATCCATTTTGATATTAATTCAATACAATGAAAAATGTTTGACTGTGAATATTGCTATTTACTAAATCTTGCATTAATTTTACATACATTTTGTTGCTAATTTTGTGACATGGTCGCATTAAAATTAAAATATCTTTATCAATACGTAAGATATTTAAAATGTTTTTAGCCTTAAACCTGCCCAGAAGATGAGACCTTGTATAGAGTGTATTATTTTACTTCGGTCTTTCCTAATTTCCGAGTCCATTAAGGACATACGTACATACATACATACATACATACATACATACGAACGGACTCAAATATTTATGTGTGGATTATTTTCTCCGATATGAGTTTTGAAAGTACCTACTTCAGTGTAGGTACTCCGAGGTTTTATTAAATATTTACCAATTTTTCGTCGTGCCACTTTCAAAACGGTATCCCTCTTAATGTGTATAAAAATATACATTTCACAGCGAGTCTTACGAAACCCCCGAAGGACGGTTACGTGCGGGTGTTTAAAAAATTCACATTCTACCCTCTATGTATTTATTTTTAAAATCTACCTAACGTCGGGGTGTTCGTGTTGGCGTCAAACTATGATAATGTTTAGTACCTACTTGATGATATAATATTTTAGTCCCACTGTCAATATTGGAATCAAAACGACTATGCTCTAAAGGAAATGTCTTTTTTTTTTTTAATGTTTTTTAAATATTCTACAATGCACATCCGTTACTTGATTTTTTAAAATCGCGATCGATTTCGGTAAACCTTTACCATTGACGAGCGAGATAATACTATTATCTCGCTCGTCAATGGTAAAGGTTTACCGAAATCGATCGCGATTTTAAAAAATCAAGTAACGGATGTGCATTGTAGAATATTTAAAAAACATTCAAAATGTCTCGTAACTGTTACATAGTTAATCCTTCTAAAATAACTGGTCTTTTTTTATTTACAAATGCGATAATATACAAAGAACACAAAGTAGTAAAAATAGCATTTGCAAAGCTTCACATTTGTAAGATACTATCCTATACTGTACTTTACCCTCACGCCGTCTATCATAGATATAGAGCCAATAGAGCCGGCAAGTCTAACTTCTATGAGAGGGCTTTTGGTTTTGTTGGGCCGGTTACGTGGAATCGCCTACCGGTGCCATTGAGAGAAAATCAGACTGTCACCAGCTTCAGAAGTAAGTTGAAAACTGCACTCTTCACCGGCGCCCTAGAGACAGTCTAGGGACTGTTAAACGGCGTCAAAATTAAATCATCCAGAATCATCATCATCATAATGTGGGGTAGGCAGAGAAAACGGAACGTAATACAGATCTATTCTTACATATTGCTTTCGCTTCTTCTACATTCATACAATTTCTCATATATGCACGTCGATTTATCTTGGATTTAATAAGATATTATATATCTTAAAATCAGCAATGACCGATGAGGTATCAATAATTGTCTATATTAATTGTCTTTTTTCCTATGTCACGGAGAGGACTAGTCGTATTTTTATAACACACGGTTATTCCACTGCCGACTTATGTTTTAATATTAAATTCGACCAAGGACCTTATCGATAATTTCGTAATATTATTATGTGCGAATGGCGTAACTGTGATTTTGTTGCACTCGGTCAATGTTTGAACTATCACGTCGGTAAGTAGGTTTTTAATATTTCATACTTACTTGAGGAAGTAAAGGTCAGTGCACTCGCTCATAATATTATGTATGTACCTATAGGTGAGTGTATGTATGTGTTATGTGTAAATACCTAGTACATATTATAATTACTGTTGTTAATCATCTGTTTATTTTGTCATAGATTTTAGGTTTCTACTTATTTAACTGTCTTTAGGTTACTTCGGATTGTGAACCTTTGAGTTCAATAGTAATTTAATTAACCGACAAATTTTGTATCTTCTAAAACCCCTTTTTTGTTATACGTTCACATATCGTGGGCTCAATACTAGAACTAGACATCTCAAAATTTGGTGGTTTTGAGTTATGTGTCCACGATGTTAGTCTTTAATATTATGTGTCCACGATGTTAGTCTTTAATATTATGTGTCCACGACGTTAGTCTTTAATATTATGTGTCCACGACGTTAGTCTTTAATATTTGAGTAATTTCTAGTAATAATTATGAATTAAGAGGCTTCCTCGTACTGTAATCAAATGTTTCAATAATATATAACATATTAATTACTATCTTTCTGAGTGTGATGTCATGATTTATCCATTATCTCTATTTATCTCGTCCAGTATATTGGTAGATGTCTTTGCTGAGCGCAGGGGTCTAATTGCAGGTGTTTTGAGAACACAGAGCTCAGAGAACTTTTATCAATTTGCAAAGCTCTGTAAAAATATACTTCGGTGATAAATTTGTAACTCTGTCAGCCGGTTTCATAAAGATACTATACTATTACACTACTACACTACTATACTATACCATCACGGCATATCCCACAAGTGGGGTAGCCAGCAGACCAGCTGCATATAAAACATGCAAGCTGTGCCAATATAAAATCAAGACATTCAGGATGGGTGGCAAACCTCATCGCCGAATTTAAGATGTAAAATGTCTTATTTTTTCGAACACCTGCCTTTTACAGGACACTCGAAAACTTATGGAGAAGAGTGGGAGACCGATTCTTTACCGGGTGCTCCACGGGATTCATAAAGATAAAGTCCGAAATGTCAAAACTCTTTAAGTTACTTGGCTACTACTAGAAGTTTTTTCCACAAAAATTTGAAGAGACTTACTTTTTTGTGGAATCGACCGAATGTATTATAACATTTATAACATATACATAAAAGTGTATATTAAATGATATATGAATGTTGATTGAACGAGAGAGAAAAAATCTTATTATCTAAGTACGTAAGATTTATTTATAGAATCAATTCGTCTATTTCTATTGTTTAACAAGTGGGTGTATCGTATTGTAATTAGGTGTATATGTGTATATATGTATGGTGTTTGTGAGATATTACGTATTCAGCTGATGGAATTGTCTTGGATAACAAGGTAGAATAATTTGTTGAAAAACATAATATCTTCTTATTAAGAATTTCAGTACATAAATTTTATTACGGGCGTCGAGAGACTAGTTAATTGTATGACGGGAGTCTCTATTGGTTATAATGATGGAACTTTTGCTGCCTAATCTTCATCAAACTTATACAAAAATATTTATAATATTTCAGTCGATGAAGGCTATTATTTTAAATCATTTTGTCTACGATGCGAAAAGTTCTCCATAATTGGCTATCTATTTATTATATTTTATTTATTTAAATCGTCCTTAGGTCCTTATTAATATATTATAACAGAGCTACACGGACAAAAACCTTCCTAACTATCCTGGTGGGTAATAGAAGAACAACCTTCTGCATGCTATATTTTGAGCCTTTCATCTACTCCCAGTTTTCTGAAATTGTTTGACAGACTCCTAGGTATTAAACCATTTACAGACAACATGTTTATGATCACCTACTGTGAGATGAATATTTGATATCTGTAAACCCAAACACTATAGGCACAATAATTGTTGTTATTATTATTATTAAACTTCCTGGTACGAAGAGGACAGATTTAAAATTTAATTCATGCAGTCAGTCTATTGGCCACTCCACTTGTGGAAAATGCAGCGATGATAAATAGTATATTTAGATGCACAGTTTTTTCATGTAGGTATCTTATGATGGGCAAATGAGTCTCGAAAATAGAATAGTAATATGTAGGGTAGCTACTAGTGTGGGATATTTTGGTGTTATTGAAAATGATTGTAGTGTATATTATATAGAACGAGTACATATGATTATATTGCGAGAGTGAGAGACGCACCATCATTCATAAATTGGATAAGTGGGCGGCACATCTCTCTCTCTACATAATGTACTACGTGATATACATATTATATTATAATAAATAGATAAGTAGACTGTAGTGGTGGCGGGTGCTACATGCTTCATGTGACGTCATCTAATGTTTGCTCTCCAACTGTCGAATGGGGAGCTTTCACAAAAAAAAATTTGCTCAAAAAATAGTACAGAAAATTAGAAAAATTATGGTGCTTTTCATATATTTAAATTAAATGTACATTTTTAAGGCTTTTATCGCAACTTGTAAAAGCAATTTTCACACTTCGCCGCAAATAGGTCCACCCATGGCGGACACTACTACGAATCAAACCATTTTCTTTTTAATTCATTGTTTTTTAGGAAAAGTTAAAAATACACAATCATGCTTATGACTATAACGATTATAATTATGCAAAAAAGATATCATTTTTAGCATTATTGTAATTTAATAGCACAATTTACTGGATTATTAAAATACTCTCGTATAAATTCGTATGAAATTGAAACTGTCAAGTTAGTTCGTGGAACGCACAACCAGAGGGCATACGGTTCGCTTTAGAAGCGTAAACCAAATATTAAATTAATAAGTAGGTACCTATGTACCTAGGTACCAATTTCCAATCTATCACTTAATTATATTATTATTGCTGCGGGGAGTTTCGGTGTGGTACGTATACTAACACTATCCTATTCTGTATAGGCAGATATCATTATCCAATAACGCGGCACTTTCTGATATAGATTCAATCTACCTATATTGAACTATGTGAGTACGTACAATTGTATTTAAATGTAATATGTATTAGTGATGTAACGAATGTGTGATTTTGGATATTCGCGAATGCGAATGCGAATATTGACTTGCTAAAATTTCTACAATTGCTCAAACATTAAAATTTCTACCCCCCCGTCGCCGAATTTTCAAAATGGTATAGGAATTTAAAATATTTCAAAACTCCTCGGTTTTCTTAAAGAATATTTTCTTGCAGTACCTTTTTCTACAATGCACCGGGTAAGTATCCGGTACTTTTACCGAATTACCGATACTTTATTACCAATATAATATTCGCAAAATATTCGCATATTTTTTTGCGAATACGGATGCGAATGCGAATACGAATATTCGTTACATCACTAATATGTATTACTTTGTGATGAATGAAAAATGTGGTACGAAAGTTGTAATCAAGTCAGGCTAAAAAAATGTTAACATTATTTAATAACGAATTTGATTATTAAAGTCTATCCATCCGTGCCATTACTGTGTACTTATCGGTTTTCTAAAAAAAAAACTCATTTTAAAGTTTTTTTAATACTTTAAATGAGTAGGTATTTATTTGTAGAGTGTCTGGTAATCCGACTGTATGTCATAAACACACAATCCGTCCTCTTTCAAGCGGGCGGTTAAGGACCACTTTATCACTCGGAATTTGACATCTGTTTCCTAGTCCCTTTTCCTATCTATTCTTCTCTTTTACACCTCCTTTTTCTTTTTTCTAGGGTGTTATCTTTTGTTTTTAAAAGTTACATGAAATCGGGCTAGTTGGAAGAAATCGCGCCTCCGCGATAAACTCGCCCTCTGTATATTGTATGTATGTATTTTATTTGAATGTATTTTTGTGTAAATTTGTTCTTAATCAAAGTACAGTAGAGAATAAATAAATAAATTTAAAACGATGCATTCAGAATGTGTAGCTTACCTCATTGATGAATTGAACGTGTCAATGTCTTTTTAACTTTATCTTTAAAATAATCAAAATATAAGTTAACAATTAACGTTGTTTGTACGTATGTTATGTTGTACAAAAATCAGCTGTTCACCAAACTAGTATCAGTATAAATATTTATTACAAATAATATTGTATAATACAACAACACATTATTATTAAACGAACGTTATGTAGGTATTACATTTTAAAATTATCGATGGAAAAAGAACATATATTCAATAAAAAAATAACGGACTATAGTGCTTACGTAACTAACATGATTAGATTGCGATTTGCTGAGAATAATGTTGGTAAAACGTTGCGTGAGGAATGAGCATAATATTTGAAAAATGAGCGGATGCGAGAGGAGTAGAATGAATAGAATGCGTGTAAATAAGTAACGATGCTTTGGACATGTATATTGAATGGATGAGGAAAATATGACAAACAGGATATACTTATCTCAAATAGGAGGTGTGAGGAAGTGCGGGCATCTAAGAACCACATAGCTTGATCACGTCAAAGGACGGCTTTATAATAATAATGATATTCGGATGATTTTTATAGCGCAGTTTTGTGGACAGATCCACCTCAAGGGCGCATAGGATGTTTAATAGTATTCGCTAGTAGCTAATAGTATTCGCTAAATATGATATTTGCAACGCTAAATATTTTATTCTTCTTTATGTTGATTTTTTAACACCAAAATAATGATTTTTATATTTATACCTGTAAATGGCAACATAAATGCCGTTAGTTAATTTAAAAATACTTAGAAGAAAATTTATATCAATGTATGTACACGAATATTTTCGCAAAAATGCACATTATTGGCATTATTCCGTCGCGGTCTTCAATTCATTATTTGGATAATTCGTAATATAATTTGGGTTAAGTGGAGTCACTTTCGCTTTTACTTACGTGGGGTACTTAACGTAGATACCTACCCACCGAGATATTATAGCTTATATTATATTACAAGCTTTTGTAACCCGGCATTGCTCGGGTTTAAATAAACAGAAACCGTGCAAATACATGGATTAAAATTGGTATTTTTAGTTTGTAGTACCTAAATAAATCTTCCAGTGATTTGCCATGAAAAGTAAAGAAAAATATTAGGCGAAAATAAATAGGTTCTTATGGCTAGTACCGAGGTACTTTTGTATTTATTTATACAAAAAATCAATTAACATTGTTTATGGATTTTTTACATAATACTATTCTTATTCTACAGTATGGATTTCTATGGTCTCATAATATCCTCCATTATGAAAATAGCTCAAAATGTCAAAAATATGCAATTTTTATTCTCATAATTCAGGATTTTTTGTCATTAGCAATCACAATGTTTCATTATGTAAACAGTCCCTAATTATTTAGTTTCAGTATTGTTTTATTTATTGTTACATCCATTTTGAAATTAATTCAATACAATGAAAAATGTTTGACTATAAATATTGGATTTTCATACATTCGCTTGGCAATTTTGTCAAGCGAATGTATGGGAATCTCATTAAAATTGTAATATCTTTATCAATACATAATATACTTAAAATGTTTTTAGCCTTAAACCTGCCCAGGAGATGAGACCTCGTATAGAGTGTATTATTTTACTTCTGTCTTTCCTTATTTCAGAGTCCATTGAGGACATACGCACATACGAACCGACTCAAATATTTATGTGTGGATTACGTACACTCGGCTCTGCATGTCGGCGTTATGTTGTGTATACTCTATACCTGTATAATATTAATAATATAATACAACGTCATGGTATGTTGCCATCAAGCATAAATAATAATATTACACATATCGACTGAACAATTCCATAACTCAACGAGTCGAATTTTTTTTTATTTAATCGGTGATATACACAATCAACGGTACTCTTTCAACTCCGCAAACAAAGAACTGTAAAAAATACGTGGTTCACTTTTTCTAATAGACCATTAAAGGATGACGTCACAGAAAAATCATTGAGGGGCATCAGGCATCCCAACACAACAGACGATTACGGTGTAATATTAGGTGGAACGCCTAAATAATACCTAATAATCAAAAAAACTGTCAGTGTCGATTTTGTTATTATTTTGTCGTCTGACTTTCTTTTTTTTTCTCTTATGGCATAACATCCTACAAGGATGATTTGCGCAATCTGACTGTTTGCCCCCCAAGCAAAAGCAAATCCATAGACAATACCACGTGACCTTTAATGGTCTATAAATATTTAGTTTTGGAAAAAAAGAATAAACTTAAGTTATTCTAATGTGTGTACATTCACAGGGTGAAAATTCATGATTACTAATATCAATATTTCTATTATTTTATTATTATTATTTGGATGATTTGTAAAGCGCCGTTTTGTGAAAAAAATCCACCTCAAGGGCGCTCTTTGCTAACTAAGGTTGTGTCTGGATTATTCCGTGAGATTTCTTGAATAGATAAGTCTTCAGTTGGTTCTTGAAACGAGATATGTCCTGCGTTTCTCTGATCATTTGTGGAAGCCTGTTCCAGAATACAGGTGCAGATATTGCAAAAGCACGCTCCACGTACACTGGTTTCGATACAGTACTGAGGCCTGAGTCAACAACACACTTTCGTCTCACGTTCCCGCTCCGTTAGCGTTTGGGTGCAGACGATGTTGCAAGCAAGTGTCAATTTCGTTGCTAAGATACACAATAGTTACGAAAATTAAAAATTTGGCGCACCATCGTCTGCACCCGAACGCTAGCGGAGCGGGAACGTGACGCGATAGTGTGTTGTTGACTCAGCCCTCTGGTCACCTCCAATTTAGTTGTAGTATCTTGAAAAGACCTCAGTGTTGTCTGTCTATGACTTAACGCCTGTCTACCGCAGAGTTCCATGATATATTCTGGGGCCATAGCATGAAGTGCCTTAAATACTGTCAAACACACTTTAAATTCGACTCTCTCCGGACATCTGAGCCAGTGAAGAGATTGAAGGGTGGCAGATATGTGTGAAGAGCTCTATCCTCTTGAAAATGTCATACTGAGCTTTTGATGAAAGCGCTCGAGTTCTTTAAAAATAAATTGTGAAAAATTAACTGCGCTTAGAAATATTGAAACTTGTAATAAACTGAAATTTATAAAAATAAACATTTAGAATTGTTCAAGTATTGAACGGAACAAAGACAACAACAGTGAGATTATTAGATCATAGTATAATATTTCACGTCTTGTTGTGTTTTTAAATCATATTCAAATTTCAAATATATTTATGATGGATAAATGTACAATCTGCAACAATAATAATTTATTTATAATTATACAGTAGGCAAAACATAATTCATTCCCTCAATTTTGAGCAGAGTTCGTGCTTTGAGTTATAGTTCTCTTATTATTATCACGTACTCTTGGTGCACTCTGCTATCTTAGTGCTAACACTTATATATGCAAGTGAGACGTGGACATGGTTAAAGAAGGATGAAAGTGGCTTAAATGCAGTTGAAATGAGATCGTTGAGAAGGATGTGTGGGAAAAGTCCGAGAGATCGTGTGCGTAACAGTGATATACGAAAGGAATGTGGAATGAAAGTTGGTGTGGTTACAGGGATGAATATAAATAAGTTACAATGGTTTGGGCATGTGGAAAGAATGAATGAGGACAGAATGACCAAGAAAATATATTTGGCTGAGAGGAATGGTGCTCGGAGACGTGGACGTCCTAGGATTAAATGGCAAGATCATTTAAATCAAATCCTACAGGACGGTCATGTGTTGAGCACATTGAACAGGAGAGCATGCATGAGGAATTGTATGAGAGTGACGGAAGCGAAAGATGTATGTAAGGATAGAAGTGGCGCTCGATCCTTTCTGCCTACCCCGCGAGGGAAGCGGCGTGATGGTATGTATGTACTCTTGCTCATTATAAAAATCATTATAAAATTATAGCAAAATTACAATAATGGTGATTTCTCAAATATAAGATATTTCTACTTGTTGAGCTATGGAACTGAACATTCGATATATGTGTAAACTTACAAAGCTGAACGTTAACGATTAATGGATTAACTTGCTAATTGAATTCCGTTAAAAAAAATCAGTTTAGTCTGTTAAGTTTTCATAAGGTTTCGTGGGATAAATACAATTTTGACAACAAGTATAAAAATACTTAGCCACAAATGCTATTTATTATATATGTTTGTGAGGGTCGCCTATATGCCCCTTACATTTTGATATAAAATAGTTTTGAAATATTGAAGTCAATTGTTTAAAAACAAATTTAACTAAATTAAGGGCCAGCTCAAAATATGCTTCACCCTGAAGGCACATTCAAATATTGGACCTTATTCGTTATGGCGACCTCTTCTTTAGTTCACGTCTCTTTAAAAAATAATTAAATTGTAGTAGCTTGCGTAACATTTTCTTAAAATAATGACTTAACGAGTAACGAATTTAACTATTTCGTTAGCGAATGAACGATTAATGAAGGTAATTTTTTGATGTAGGTATTGAATTGAACGAAGAAAATTTTTAATTTTAATTAACGATGCCCAACTCTGCATTCGTACCTACATCTAAATAACACTGATTCTTCATATGGAACGACCAATTGAAATTACTCTACTAGCATACACAAGTGTAACATATATATCTACACATACATATCTACACCAAGTGTTTCACTGTTCAACGCAATAAGTAACCAAATGTACCTACATTTAATACAATATTCCTTATTACTTTATCCACTCGGCCTTTTGATATATGTGTAAACAACTTCCTTCTTCCTCTCTTTAACACTCACCATCGCGGAGGGGATGATCGAAGGCAGGAATTGTAGAGGCCGACCAAGAGACGCCTACATGGATCGAGTAATGATGGACACGAGTTGTGACTTGTGGCACATAAGTAGTATTAATTTGTTCAAGATAGCAGAAAATAGGAAGGAATGGAGAAGAAAATGTAAACTCGTTGCAGATCAATCCAATGTATTGTAACCCACCATATGCCTATATGAAAGAAGTATGAGGTAATTGAGCTGTGGGTACTTGTACAAAAACCAGATTGTGGAATAATATGTGTTTTTATGTTTCGTAGATTTCATAATAATAATAATGATAGGACCACGCGAAGTTTTTCTATTACAAAGGTTAATAGGACTATTAGGTAATATATATCTATCATTCTGTTTTCGTTTATTGCTATTGTTTGTATTTATTTTTAGCTGTGGTAATATTTTTATTCATTACCCAATTATTCAAATAGGGATTGATGGTTTTTATTCCATGTTCTATTGCGGTTACTTTACATAGTTTATATTTTATATTTTGCAAGTATGTTTGCTACTTGACTTATTTTGGACTTAATTTATGTGAATTGAAATAAAACAATTTCAGTACATTCAGTACAATTTCAGTATAACATTCTTGTTACAAAAACACAAAAGATAAAATAAAGTAGCTAAACAGGTTAATATCATTGCAATGGTGCAACATCAAATAGTATTTATATATTTTTAAACCTTATCGGATATTGGTAGATATATTTCGTTGTGGCAACACGTGACAGCGGAACTGTCATGCAAACGGTGTTTTCATACAAAAATACAATCCAAATTTCCGACTATTCCGTTGGATTTTCAAAAATTTTCTTTCATTCAAACCGTCTCCTGATAATTACGAACACAACAACAAAAGAATCAGCCAATTCGGTTCAGCCGTTCTCAAGTTATGGGGGAACATACATGGTCAATACATTTTTTTATTTATAAGAGATGTTATTAGGAACGTGTCTTTGTATCACACAGGCCTTAAAGCCTCATCGTATTTTACAATGTGCATATTGTTACTACGCTCCATAATAGAATTTCTTTGTACAAGTTATCATTTTGTATGAGTGTAAGATTGGCGGATTGATTTCTACGAATAATTTACTCAAATCGATTTACGACTTCATAATTACTTAATTCAACGACTCAGTTTGAAGTAAATTCCGAAACTTATACTTTTGGAACTGAACACTGATCTCGAGTACCTTGTTAGCATAAGATTAGATTAGTAAAACGTATATTTTCCAAGTTGAATACCGATTTCTTGTTGTCTCTTAACGATCGATATTATACCACATAATCTGAGAACGTCAAGTCGCAATCCAACGAACCCTTGTAAAATATACTACTACTACTATCGCATCACGACATATCCCACAACTGGGACAGCCTGCAGAACAGCCGCATACAATAAGCTTGCGAGCTGTTCTCTACGTGCCAACAAAGATTCAAGACATTCAGGACGGGTGGTAAACTTCATCGCCGAATCTACGATGTAAATATGTCTTTATTTTTTCGAGCCCCTGCTTTTTACAGGACACGAGACCAATTGTTTGCCGGGTGGTCCATGGAACAGTGATAGAATATATTTTATTTTCACTTAGTATTTTCGCATATTTATGTGTAGCATTTAAAGAACCTGCGACCATCCGAAAAGTACAGAAGTCTGAGGACTTTATCTCGTTCTAATTTCTACTCAAACGAAATTGCCCACACAGGAGGCGCCATATTACGTGCAGCCTAAAAGGCTGGCCGGCCAAAACCTCGTGTGGAATTAACCCAAAGAAAATACTATGAACAAGATAAATTGAAAGGAAAAATCTGAGAGAAAATAGAGAGTAGAAATATTGTTTTTCTTGTTATAGGCCAAGTTTGCGCTAAAAACATCTCTGTGGTCCTTATACCGCGATATGAAGTGCCATTCTACATAATATTTCGTATTATTTTTTATTGCGTAACTAAAAAAAGCTTCGCTTACGTATTGTGGCTATATAAGATATGTCTATTGTTGTAGTATTTTTGTTGTCTTGTCAAGTAGTAGACCGAGTTCTCCACTTTGTCCCTAACGATAATGTGTTGATGACATTTTCACAGAGTGCCTATCTATCTAGTAGATACATATCCATCGTACTATAAGATCTTTACGACTTGAAGTACCTATATTGTAGTAGGTCTCTGAAGGGGTTTTTTATAATAGTATTTTTTTTACTTTTTAGCGTTATAGGTCTCTAGCTAACTGACGAGTCAAAGGTATATAAACCACCAATGTAATCTTTCTCCTTATATAAATGCCCTGTCAGGTCCCCCTTGACGTTGGCGACCACTCTGGCATAGGCTTCGTGCGTGGTCCTGTGCAGTCCGGAAATCTTCTCCATCCCTCTCATTCCAGTCCAATCACGTCAATGGGATCATCAATGGGACATATTATTCTTCCTTTTGCCTCTTGGCTGTTGTTTGGATGTTGATCCTAGATGTTGTAAAGCGCGCTTCAAGTGATATAATCATAATACGGCGTTGTATAAATTGTCATACTTTTATTATTTGACGTTTTTCGCGGAAGCAAAATGCAATAACGAGTCTTCTTTCAGAGCAATTCCATCCAATTAAATGTAACATAACATTTTTCATTTCTATTTTAGAGAAATATTGTGGATGGAATAACAGCCCTTTCTTGAACCATGTTGATTGTTTCTGTAATCAGTGGATCTTTGAGATGTTTAAAAACAAGAGTATTAAAAAGCAAAGTTGATCAAAAACTCAATATTCATCACCTCAATTGACTATTAGCGTCATAAGTTTACGGGCTAGCGATCGAGCAGTCTATAGATAACATTCTGTGATCGCTGTAATTACACCCCTTTCGCATTATCGCTGTTGTGTTACGGAGCTTTTCACCCTTCTTCAATCATGATGGCACCTCTATCACAGTGGTACTCGTGTATATAGCAGTAGTCAGTCACTCAGTCAATGGATGTTATTCTCCTTTGATATAACGAGCATCTTCACGCATTTTTTTGTTATTGTTGTTGTCCTAGATATCTGCTAATATTATTATCATCAGTAGCGGATAATATTATAGATTTTATAAATTTTTGTAAAAAAAATATTTAAATACGTAATTTGATTTATTACGCGTAGTTCTTCTGCTGGCTACTTCGCTTGTAGGATGTAGTGATGGTATAGATAAAAATAAAATAAAAAATCTACTGTAAACTGCTGTATTATTTCCTGTTTGGTCATTTTGTTTTCATTTACTGAAACCTTAGATAATTCGTTCCTATGTTTATTGAACTAGGTTGATATTTTTTTCGTATTTCAATAGAACGCATATAGGTTATATGAAGATCTTCACTGATTTGTTTCTTGTTATTTATGCTTAAGATTAAAATAGTGATTGTTTCATCTGTATGTGTCTTCTGAAAAATCAATTAATAAAAACATATCGCTTTTGCTTTCGCAATGAGTATTAGCCATTGATATATCAAATAATTTAATGTAAATCGGATCAAAAAATATGTGAGAGGTTGATAGAAGATGTGTTTTGTCCTTTTATCCAATGTATGTTGCTTTTAAATGCCAATGTAAATTAGGTTCAAGAAAATTTGCAGTCATACTTGCAATTGTAAAAGCATGTGATGCGCTTTCGAATATGTGGACAACACGCCACTGATTATTATGATGTTTTGTGATGCGATGATGATAATATCGTCTCGTACATCAAAACTGTCGTGGAAATATTATGTTCTTACTCTAAGAAAAGGGTTGAGTATGACGTGTAAAACAAAGTACATGTCTGTCCCACTTACGAGTGTTCGATTGTGGCACTTATGACGACTTATACTTACAAAACACGTGTAGACAATTCACAGATCGAGCTAGTCCAAAACTAAATTATGAATAATGTACAAAAGGCGGGAACCGACCAAAATTGTAATATAAAAAGTAGTATAGGTAAATCATACCTCCAATGCGTTGCTCCTTGAGGCAGGATCTAACCTTACCTCTAAAATTTTCGCATTTTTGCGGTGCGGCGTGGCGAGAGGATGATGTTCCCTCAAGGACATTGGCAATAAACCCGTTTGTCTACCAACAATGATTTTGTAGTATACATATACATAGTAGATACATATTATAGTACACAACTGTATTACGTCAGCGGCACACAATCAATTTAAATTTATAAACAAAGGCTTGTACACAAAATTTAATTATCATGTGTATCAGTCAGCGTACTGTGGATAGAATAAAATGCGATGGCTTAGACATGTGAAGCAAATGAATGACGAAGAAAGTATGTGTGTCTGGAAGAAAGATACCTACGTAAAAAGGCGCCGACGTCCGAGAACTATGTGGATGTGGCTATTCATAAAATGTTTAGAAAGGAAGATAGGAGCTAGGTACAAGGGAGAAAATAGGTAGAAAAAGGGACTAGGAGACAGCTGATGCCAAATTTTGAGTGAGAATGTGGTCCTTGGAAATATGGAAAGCGTAAAGAGTGGGGAGCAACGTTAATCTGGAAGGCAGGCTATTGCAACAGCGAGCACCATGAATAGAAAATGAGTTCGTAAAAAAGTTTTCGGCGTGTTTAAGTATCGCCAGTAATAGTAACAGATTTTTTGAATTAAGTGTAAGACGAAGAATACTGTTTGTATTCGAATATTATGTAAAGAGAAAATACCTATTCGTGAAACACTACCCATGAGACAATTAGCATTTTCAATTTAGCGATGAGGTATGCCACCGCTGCGTTTAGATCTGTGAATGTGATCATCAAATTGATGATCACATTCACGGATCTAAAATTGGTGTAGTAATAATACTTCGCTAGTGACTACACCTTCCTACCAATTGTTGCAGGTACACAGTATATTATAAATACAGTCGATTCCCCTTAATTGGGACAGCCGCTTATTTGGGACAAATCTCGAAGAACAGAAACCAAACCAAGAAACCAACAGTAAATTTATATGTTTAATTGGGACAACATTCCGCTTAATTGGGACATTAAATTTAAAATTTCAGATTTTGTAGAAGTGAAATGTTACAAAAACAGAAGACAGACCACACTTGACTCATTTTTCCATTGAATTAAATTGTATGTAGGTACCTACCCATTTATTACTTTAATTAGGATTTTTTTTTTCTTAAAAGGTTTTATTACATATTTGTAATTTATACGATAATTTATATTACCTGAATGTCTTGATTTTATATTGGTACGAAGAGGACAGTTTGCATGTTTCTTACATGCAGCTGATCTGCTGGCAACCCCAGTTGTGGGATATGCCGTGATGGTATAGTATAGTATAGTATTTATATTACCAATATGTAATTTACAATTTCCAAAAGTTTATAAAATAAAATAATTGGAAAAAAATATGCATTGCTTAATTTTATGTGTGTTTTACTGGTTAATGGCCTTAGTTGCCAAAACCAAATAAATGAATTTAAAAAAATGTGAAATTCGCTTAATTGGGACAGCCGCTTAATTGGGACAAAATGCCCAAGTCCCGATGTGTCTCAATTAAGCGGAATCGACTGTATATCATTATAATTTTAAATTTAAGCTTGCTTATGGCTTTGTATGTGTGTGTCACCATGTATGTCTAATTTATTTTTATTATACATTTATTTATATGAATTCGTTTTTACTTTGTTAGTTTTATCGCGTGTTTTTATTTTTATATGAGTAGGCGTCTAAATCGTTTGCATATTATGCAGTTGACGTTGAAATATTTTTACTTTATTCGTACCTCGTAAGTCTGTTTAACCAGTTGATTTGTAGAAATATCTGGGAGATACGGGCCTGTGATCCCAGACCCGTCCATTCGCACCGTCTTTTCGCCAATCAGATCACCTTTTCTCGCGACATTCCTAATGCTGTAATGTCGTTATCATAAAAAATGGTATTTTAAAAGTTTGTCTAGGCCGTCAGAATTCTTGTTGATGAAATAATCGTGCTCTCTTTGGCAATGATCATTGGACATTCTCAGTAAAACATGATCCAAATGGGAACATCGTCTCTTCTGAATTACAGATACTACATAAATCTGTCATGAGTGCGTTGTTGCACATAATTATCATTTTTAACATGCTTGCTTATTGTTCGACTGATTTTTCACACACAAGATTCCTGGTGTAGTTCTCTATCGAGTCTTGGAATTGTTCAGATACTACAGATCTTTGCTGGTGCACAGCATAATTGACACTACTTTTTCTTTTAATACATTGATCACTGATTTCAGCCACGCAATATTATCTTCTTAATTCATGACTTTAAATAGATCAATAATAACTATAAGTTAACAATATTGGTTGTTAGAATAGTATGTACGAAGAGCAGGGTCCGTGTACAAGTTACTAAGAAGGGAGGGTTATATGTCGTCCACATAACTTTAAAGAGTCCCCTGGTGATAAATAGAACTTATGTTTTATTGCTATGTATTACTAGGGACCATAACAACAACAACAACAACAAGAAACTCAATTAATACCCCAGAGACTTGTCAAGATGAGATTACTGAGAAGTTTGACACGAGTTTAACACTTTATTATCACTCACCTGATATTATTTATCAATACATATCGCTACAAATTTATGTAAATGTCTAATTATCTGGAACCGGGCAGGTCACGTGGCACGTGTACCTGGTGATAGGTAGACAAAGAAGGTGATGGACTGGCGAGGTAATGATCAAAATCAAAACAGAAGCCTTTCATCATGTGTTATGGAGACTACGAAAAAAAGGAAATTGAAAATGGTTGACTTCAATATATATTTTCTTTTGAGTCACAATCCAATCTGCAATAAGCCTGTTTTTTCTTATTCTCTTTTCCCTGCACCCTGCTAGTTTATTCAGTTCTATTTCTTCCATGTCGGTGATTCTTGAGAGACCTCTGGAAGTTCTGATTTCAATTATGCCCTCAGCGATGGTAACGAGCAGTAAAGATGGGCATATGATATTATAATGCCTGTCCCTGGTAGAAGATGGGCAAGAGTGGCATAAGAAAGAGAAATAAATGGAAGAGTATTGAAGAGGCCTATATCCAGCAATGGATCGATGGGCAAAGTTGAGAAAGATAATGTTTTATTGAATAGGATGAATTTTATATTGCACACACGACCCGTTGATATTGTTTTCCTTCACGCTTTTTGTCATCCGTAAATATTTGTTAGAAACTCTGTTCCGCCAGTTTGGAACTAAATCTTTCTTTTGTCCTCGATATCTGAACAGGTGATTTGATATGACATTGAGTAATATTATTCATTGAGTTTTATTGCAACGAACCGTGTTTTAAAAATGCTGTCATCTGTGAATTTCGAACCACTGAAACAGAAAATACACAAACACAAATGATGCACAAAACACAGACTAAGCGATGACTAGATTTTTCGATCATCTTTGTCAATATTTTTAAGCTAAAATAGGTAAATATATTATCATTATGTTGCTCCTCACCTATACAACAATGAGTAAATTTAGGATGTCCTGAACGGGCGACGTGTTGCAGCAAGGAAAACAGATTAATTTATTATTCTTTCAAGCTATCCCCATAATACGATGACTGGCGGATAAACTGCATGTAAGAAATATGCAGATCGTCGTCTTTGTGCCATTAAAAATGGTACTCAGGATGAGTGTTGTGTATTATACCTCATTGTTGAACTGAAGATGTTATATATTTTATACACGGTGTTTTACCAACGCATGTCAATTGAAAACAAGATACTTTTTTCGACGTTATTGACCGAAGGTACTTGTTGGAAGTCCATTTCAAGATAAATTGAAAAAAAAAAACAGTGTGTAGTTAACTTCCAAATGACTTTTATTAACTTTGCGTAATTATTTTCTTATCAACATGGGCTACTCCCAACATTCTTTTGTTCAAATCCTATAAATACTGTTTGTCTCTGTATCTTATTTCACTTTTTAATAACCGGCTGATGATGGAGTCGAGAGTCTCCGAATACTTGTACGCGAAGTTAATAAAAGTCGTTTGGAAGTTAACTACATACTGTGTTTTTTTTCAATTTATCTTAAGATACTATTTGAAAAGATGTAGAAGAGAATGGAAGTAATACGATAATATAGTGAATACTGCACGTATCTTCTTTATTCCAAAGTTTCAATAATTACTTATAGTTATACCTATTATAATTAGATATATTATTGTATATCATGTTATTTTTACTTGTCATCTGTGTGATTAGTGACGATTAGTTGCTTGTAATGAATG
The DNA here is from genome assembly GCA_947579605.1 of Athripsodes cinereus. Lineage (NCBI taxonomy): Eukaryota > Metazoa > Arthropoda > Insecta > Trichoptera > Leptoceridae > Athripsodes > Athripsodes cinereus. The sequence continues at coordinate 34,342,677 of OX388307.1, read as the reverse complement.
AGTGAGTATTTGTTATTCTCATCTGATAATAATAAGTCATGTCGGGGAACATTAAACCTCGCTGTCTGTTATCTTGTTGAGAACTTCAACACTGCTATGTGATGTGGAGAGTTTCAGACAACTGGCTGTTGATCATGAAAAATATCAACTGATTTTTATATAAATTTCTTCAAATATTAGTAAAGGAAATAATGTTATTGTAACCTGTACGATTTACTATCTATTATATATCAGTTTTAACATCAGACGTGGATGATTTCTTTATTTAAGTTTTTCCGCTTTTCGGAAAATAAAATTGTGTGCACGTAATGTATATTCAGCTTTGTAATTTTAAGTGACGTCTTGATTGCTTGTTTTTATTTTTTATTTCTGAGATATTTTAGTTATGAAGAAATTTTCAAAATTTATGTTGTTTCTATAATGATTAGGTATAGCACGTTTTGAACTTCCACGTTGAGGTTCAAATACTTTGTTTTGGTTACAAGTATAGTTTATATCCGTTAGAACTTGTGATATGAAGGACAAATGAATATATTCACTATACCTTTCTCTAAAAATAATAGAATGTCAATTCTGCCTTTCTCTAAAAATAACAGAAAGACGAACCGGTGATTCTTCAAGTTGTTGTTTCGAACCGTCTATATAGTAAAAACCACCCATTTTGCCTTCACCACCCTTTAGACAACCACTTGACCGTCTCCATCTCCCCTGTCCACCCACTGGTCAACAACTGCTGTCGGCATTACTGAAACTACTGTCCCTGTAATGACATAGCAAGAGGACACTTGAAGGCGATACGTCAATCATTCCATGGGAATGAGACACGCCACACCGCCCCGAGTTGTCAAGTTGATGATGTGTTAGCTTGACAAGCAGCAAGCGGTGATTATTTAACAAGTAGGTACATAATGAAGTGTTCAGGGGTTTTAATGAAATAATAATGTATTGAAAAAGGCAGTGCGAAAAAGTGGTATTGATTATAAGAATCTTCGCTCATTATTTGTATATTCGGCTACTTACATGAAATGATAATAGGAAGCGAGAGGAGTATTGTGGATAGAATAATCTTCGCTCATTATTTGTATATTCGGCTACTTACATGAAATGATAATAGGAAGCGAGAGGAGTATTGTGGATAGAATAATCTTCGCTCATTATTTGTATATTCGGCTACTTACATGAAATGATAATAGGAAGCGAGAGGAGTATTGTGGATAGAATAATCTTCGCTCATTATTTGTATATTCGGCTACTTACATGAAATGATAATAGGAAGCGAGAGGAGTATTGTGGATAGAATAATCTTCGCTCATTATTTGTATATTCGGCTACTTACATGAAATGATAATAGGAAGCGAGAGGAGTATTGTGGATAGAATAATCTTCGCTCATTATTTGTATATTCGGCTACTTACATGAAATGATAATAGGACGCGAGAGGAGTATTGTGGATAGAATGTGTGTAATGTACAGGACATGGCGAACGAATAATGAAAGAATGACGAAGAGGTTGTATTTACGGGACCCTATTTCACCTAAGTTGATACTACCTTCAGAGATGCTCGTCCATTGCTGATTCCAGGATCTCTGGCTATTGTATTATTATTTATCAAATGCAAAATTTGCCGATTCAATTTTCAAATCGGCTTACTTTTGGATACTCGTTTCGCTTCTTTTTCTATCTGGATAAAACATCAAAACTAACGACATGATATTGCATAAAATAATATAATAATATGCTGACATACAAGATAAATCTAGCTGCATAAATTTCACAGTGTCCATAAATGACAGATGTCTAATATTACAACATATAAATTTATTGGTAGGTGTACTGTAATGCAGTACACGTTTTTACAATATCATTATGGGTATGTACTATGATTAATATCTCCTTTATATAGGTAATGGAATAATATTGTTGTTGCACATATCCGAAAATAGTAAATACATCTTACAATGTTTCTACGTAGTAATATGCATACTATGTTCCAGAAATAGATGGAAGATACGTGCACACTATATACTGTCAGCATTTTGGTATTCAGTTTAGATGTCGTCGTATTGTCGGTCACGCTCATTGTTCGTATCCATTGCGTAAGGAGAATTCTGATTTAATGAGAAACGATGAGAAATGTTTACTTTGAATCCATAAAAAGGTTATTTTTTAAAAAAATAAATCAGTTCATTCATTCATCTTAATATGGTCGCTCACAACCTTACCCCCATATTTTGCAGCCACAGGATCGTGACGTTCGTAAGAGCTTGCAAGTCCCGATGTTTTCCATGATAATGCTTGTGTGGAACACTCGTTTCCTAGATGGTCGATAGTTTGTGTCTTTCCACATGTGTACACGTTGCTGTATCACTCCATTCCCATTTGCATAAGTTAGAAGCAGCAATACACCCTACATCACATTTTGTTCGATTTATTGTACACCATATTGCTAATACAAGAATCGTAGATATCATTTATAATGTCTCCTGATACCAATTTGATCTTTATAAATAAGTTAATTATATTATTATGTCGAGTATTAATTTATATTAAACACCATCCAGAATTTAATATAATCTTAAATGAATATCCAACTAAACGTAAACATTTACATAACTTGTGACAAATGCTTCCGACATACCTAGTATCAGACTGATGGAAATGGACGCCAAGAATAATAATTATAATGGTAGAAAGTTATCTCTCATTTTGGTCAGCAATATTTGACACTCTGAATTTTTGATCTTGACAATTTTTTTAAATCGTCGTGATTTGTTCCGATTGGAAAAAAACTATCTCTACTTTTATTACCGAGAGATGGCTATGTGGAAAATTAAATAATAATGGATAATAATACAACTGAATGACCTTTTCGTTTTCTTTGTATTTCTATTTACAGAATATTATTATATTATCTACTGTAATACTTTCAGATTATTTCATGCACAATTGAGTGTTCGTTGCAGCAGCGCTAGCGGTGGGTAGTGATTATCCTTAAGCTATTTCTATTTGCTTTCTCCCCTTCATTGTTTCCTTTCTGCATACTCTTTATTTGTTATATTACACTTTTCTCTACTTTTATTTATTTTTACCAAACTACACGTCAGAATCACACAACTTTGTAGAAATTAATTTGGCAGGACTTAGGGGCTCTCATTGCTATTTTTGATTTTCAAAATCCATTCGACGTTATTTTTGTTCTCCTGTTGGATGTCAAAGTGCGTAAGATCTCGTATCTGGGTCATAAAAGAAAAGTACCACATTTTCCGGTTGATTATGACAGTCAAATAGAGGAACGCCGGGGGCCTGGCAGACATCGTGGCTGCGCAATTACGATATTGAACTGGAATGAGAGATGTGAAGGCGTAGTTGCAGACAGCGCAGGACCGAGAAGCCTATGCCAGAGTGATCGCCAACGTCGGGGGGGACCTGACAGGTCATTTGCAGAAGAGAAGATTATTGTTTGGAATACTATTATTGGTATCTATTATCTTACTTTTTGTAATACATCTTCCTTCCATTGTTGTGTTATTTTCGCAATCCATTCCATTTCTACTAGTGTGACCTGTCTCCAGTCACATGCTAGTTCCTACGGAGTAAATGAATTGTTTTTGTTGCCACAAAATTTTTAATAATTCTCTCCCCATCACTTCAAAACTTTTTCATTGTTTCTGTTTCAAGCAACACGAGTTCACTTCTTTCCCATTACTTTGACAATAATGTCATCAGTCCATCTTAATAGGTCAGTCATTATCGTTTGAGGACCACTGTCATATTTTATTGTTATGTATATATTTCCACTGTCTAGCAGTGGTTACATAATATTTCCTTTAAAGCTCTCCTCTTTCCGCCGATTAGTATTATTCCGCCCTCGCTCGCTATGGCAGTATGATTATCCTCTGTATTACTACATATAATACTACTACCCGTCCCAGTTATCACGGTCCCCGTAGCACGCTCGCTAATTATAGTTATTCCCAACTCTTTATGGTCCCTCACAAAGACATCATCTTCCGCCTGAGGCTCTTAAGATACTATTTTTAAGCCGCATGTTTATTATTATTTATATTTATTTGTCATAAACTTGACAAAAGCGTTTTTTATGTGCTATCGATCCATATTTTCCTTTTTATTATTACTCGTAAATGTGAGTGTCATAATATATTTACCTAATATTGATATTTATTACATCATAAAATTTTGCGATTTGTGTGTTTAAATTTCAAGATCGGAAAGTATACTATTTATTTTATTTATTCTTTACTGTACATTGATAACAAGCAAATTCACACAAAAATACATTTAAAACAAAGACAATCATACAATCAATATACAGAGGTCGAGTTTATCGCAGAGGCGCGATTCTTCCAACTAACCCAATTTCATGAAACTTTCACATAAAGAAAATCTTAAAGAAAGGAAAGAGGAGGTAAAAAAGGAGAAGAATATGTAGGAAAAGGGACTAGGATACAGAAGCCATATTTTGTGTGATAAAATGGTCCTTGACCGCCCGCTTGAAAGCTTGAAGAGCGGGGAGCAACCTTATCCTGGAAGGCAAACTATTCCAACAGCGAGCACCATGAACAGAAAAAGAGTTTGTAAAAAAGTTTGAGCTATGAGCTGGTATCGCCAGAAGACGCTCGCTATACTATACTACAATAATTATGTTCTTCTATTCTCATCACTTAAAGCTAAATGTTTCCAGTGCTCAAGATAGAAAGGCTTGGAGATCTATTGTTTCGGAGGCAAAGGTCCTGCAACGGCTGTTCGGCCATCGGAAGTAAGTAAGTAAGTATTCCCGTCACCAATTTCAGAAGTGAATTGAAGATTGCATCTTTTACCAGCATCTTCAAGGCGGTAGGCACAATGGTACGAACCAAAGTAAGAAATCGTCATTTACGTCTCTTAATAATCTAGATCCCTTCATGCTTACTTGATCAGTTTTTTCTTTAATATTATTAGTTTTATGAAAAAAAAAAATCGTATTCTTTTTCTAAGCTTTCGAGAGTTCTGTAAGCGGGAGTCGTAACTTACTGGTATTCATAATTTTGTAAATTTTAATCGCGAAATTGTCATATAAGGTTTAGAAAAAATAACGTCACCTTATTTGATAGTACCCTGGATGGGACTTAACCCGCAACTAGTGTTGTGGAATTCTCAGGAAATAATTTTTTGAGAAATTTACTGAGAAATTTCTTGAAGTAGAGAATTTTCGGAGATTTTATTTGATTTAACAGTATAGTAATAATAAATAGGTACTTAATTCAATCAATCAATAACAATGTACAAATGTTGAGATAATTTATCACCAATATGGCTACAATTAATTATGGAAACAAAAAAATGTTAGGTACCTACCTACATAGAAAAAAGTGCTAATAACTGATGAAAAATCTTGATGTTTGACACCCCACATGCCCATATTTAAGTTAAAAAAATGCCGGTAAAGAAGTGTAAATATAAATAACCTCTGATTTGGGCCTTAATCAACCCCACAATTTTTTGAATCTATCAGGTTGGCTGCGAAGTGTACCGGGCGAAAGGTCATAATACCACTAAGAAAAATTATGGAGAGAAATTTCTCTTCCATCAGAGGAGAAATTTCTCATTGTCGAGAAATTTCTTTGGAGAATTTTCTCTTCTCACATCACTACCCGCAACCCATCCTTTTCGCGAGGTGAGCTTTGTTCAATTAAGCTGCCGTGCGAGATGCCGAAGGCTGCGATATTCTCATTTATTTTAATACATAGAAATAATATGATAATTTTAATTTATAGTAGTAGGTATATTATTGTATTATTAGATTATTAATTCTTTACTGTACATTGGTGACAAGCAATTTTACATCATTATTATTCAGGCATTTCACCCCATATTGAGTGATTTTGGAAAAGAAATACAATCATCACCGGACAAATTGTTTATGTTAATTTGTTTGTGTATTTATTTTTATTATTATCTGACAGGATAAGTTTATTGTTTTTCTGCCACAACACTGTCTTATGGCTAGTGTAATAGTCATATCCTTATATATATACGTATATTTTAATGTCTTTTGTTTATATATTGTATGTAATTGTGATCAATAGTATTCCAATAAAAAAGTTAGTTTCAATAAAAACAAACAGAGGGCGAGTTTATTTCAGAGGCGCGATTTCCTCCAACTAATCCAAATTATTAGGGCACAAGTGGTAGATTAATTTGTTTGTTTTTTTGTTTATATAAATGTATAAAAGTGTCTCGAACTTCCGAGAACTTTGATCGCACGTGTAACACTGCAAATGACAACCGTATTATAATAATATTAATGTTCTATTTCCAAACTCCCCCGAGATGTTTTTCCGGAAAACTGTCAAGTGCTGGCGGCTGCCTGCCTTTCGGGAAATGCGAGAGATGCTTCAGTAGTTCCACACTAGATGCATATGGAAGTAGGTAACATAAGTACCTACCTAGTGATCCATGCGCTGTAGTAGATATCTAAATAATTGTGTACTAAGAGTGACACATTCAAAAACTATTGCCAACGTAGTATTGATGTGCTTATTTATTAATGAAGTCACTGTGGAAGTATTTAATATAACATACATACCATCACGCCGCTTCCCTCGCGGGGTAGGCAGAAAGGACCGAGCGCTACTTCCTTCTATCCTTCGCTTCCGTCGCTGTCATACAATTCCTCATGCATGCTCTCCTGTTCAATGTGCTCAACACGTGACCGTCCTGTAGGATTTGATTTAAATGATCTTGCCATTTGATTCTCGGACGTCCACGTCTCCGAGCACCATTCTTCTCAGCCAAATATATCTTCTTGGTCATTCTGTATTCATTCATTCTTTCCACGTGCCCAAACCATCGTAACTTATTTACATTCATCCTTGTAACCACACCAACTTTCATTCCACATTCCTTTCGTATATCTCTGTTACGCACACGATCTCTCAGACTATTTAATATAAGACGTGTTTTATTTTTATTAATTTTACATTAACTTCCACAAAGTAGGCACTCTCGGTCGACAGCATAATTTTAATCAGGCATAATAAAGTCGGAGCAACGCCAAACCCTATTATTTTGTGAGTAAGGTGTCTTTAGGTCAGTTCTAACAGCTGTTGGAATGTAAGTTATTCCTTATTTTTTAGTACCTACGACTGAATATTATTAACGTTTTACACCCATTTTCTTTATTATTTTACTTAGTTCGTTGAGCGCCGTTGTTAGCTTTAAAAATGTGTTGACTCAAAATCAAGCAAGTACTCTGTGACTACTTTATCTGTGTAAACGGAGCGAGGGTGTCTACCTATAGAAAATATCGTATTAGATCAATGTTCTGGATATTTCGACGAGTGTCTTTCGCGTTTATTTTTATGTAAAATTTTCACTCTTTAGATGTTTGATGAACCGTGTCAACTATTGCTTTAGGTAATATATTTTTTACGTAATATTTACATTTATCTTTTCTTTCCTCTATGTGCATAGCTGAATTGAAGGTAATAAGATATTCAATATCTTTGATTCAGCGAAGAGGTTGATTACTGTTTTATTACTAACACAGATAATGCATCCGCAAAAAGAGAGACAGTGATTTTTTAATGTTCGTAGTTTTTCGGACATAATATTAACTATATTATTATTATTGTCTACGTGTGTTAGTGACCAAGTGGTGTATAGATAATGAGCAGAGATGTGACGTATTTGAAATAAAAGTATTTAAAATACAAATACAAAATACAAAATACGTATTTGTATTTTGTATTTCAAATACCTTTTTGTAAAAAGTATTTTGTATTTTATTTGAAATACTTTTTTTGAGTATTTTGTATTTTACACAAAATACTTTTACAAAATACCTTTTTATTGTTTGAAACAAAATTCTGCCATTAATAGATATGCGCGTACGCAAGCTTTTTTTGCCAATTTGTTGAATTACAAATACAACGTTTCCATTAGAGTACTCCATGTTTGAGATATACACACATAATAATGATGATTGAACAAATTATACATGACGCCGTTTAATGATCCATGGCCATTTCAAGGGCGCTGTGATTTCTCCTGAATGGTAGCATTTTCAATTTTGTCTGAAGGCAATCTATTCCAGGCAGATGACGCTGCGACTTTGTTTCTTCTTCTGCAAATTTAGAGGTATTTGCCCTTTTGAGTTCAACGAGTTTAAGAAGCTGAGCACAGCCTTCGCCACACATTTTCGTCATCGGAACAGCTCAGTGGGTGGTGTGCTGCTTTGTGGACAGTGAGACACAGTTTAAACACCAGTATCTCTAGGACTCTCAGTTAGTGTAGACTTCTTAGTAGTGAAGTTATGTGGCAGCTCTTATTCTCTCTGTAAATGATCCGGAGGCAACATTAACCCTTAGCTGGAATTGGGGGTCAAAAATGACCCCAACGACACAATTCTAAGTAATAACTTTGAAGACTTAGGCCCTGCAATCTTGGGCGCTTACGTAATCTCATAACGTCATGGGGTGCAGCTGGTGACGAACTTGCGTCGCTCTAATATTTCTAGAAGTGGAGGTATGTACACATGTGGGGTCAAAAATGACCCCCGAGTCCGGGAATGGTTGTATTTTTGTTACGTTTTTTGGAAGGCGTGAAAGCCAGAAAAGCGTCTAAAGAGAACTAAATACTAAAAAAAAAATTGGCATCGAATTAGTCATGCCTTTTGTACAAAACAACATAATTTTTTTTTTGTTAGACCTAAAAACAAGAATGGTATTTTTTTTAAGAACATCAAGTAGAAGAAGACGTAGCTACTAATGCCACTCAAACAAACAACCGTAAGAGAGTAAGGTGTTATTTATGTCATCGTAAAAAGGACCTGAAAGGTTCCCTAAAGTGTAGCAAGTGCTTACTTTTTATATATAAAAAACATAGTGCCAAAAATATCACATGTACCTACCAAATGTTAGACTTATAAGAGGAGTTTTGTTTAAGGTTGTTTTTTTTTTTTGTTTGAGTTGATCTCAAGAGAATTTCCTGTTCTTTTGTTAAATGTTCATATAAGAAAGCGATAAAAGTAAATGTTTTTATGTTATTTTTATTTATTTAATGAATAAAAGCTCCTGTAGTTGATACTGTCAAAATAATTAGACAGAAGTTGATTTTGCTAAAAACTATATAGTTTATGGTAAAATGTGTAATAAAATTAATAGTTTAGTTAATAAGTTGTTTAGTAATAAATTAAACGAAAAATTAAAAAATATGTTGATGGTGTGAAGGACCCTAACAACTCTGTTGGGGTCATTTTGGACCCCCGATTCCAGTTACGTTGTCTAAAATAGCGATTCCTGCTAAGGGTTAAAAACCATCTGAAGACGTTAAGGAAGAGTCTGGAGCAGTCCTGTATATAATATAATGTTACAGTAGTCCATACGATTTCAGATTTGGATTATCCATTCTGATTTATTTTGCAATCTAAGTCAGGAATTCTCTTACCTGCTTGATGATACTCAATCCATTTACGACAATTTTCGGCTTATCTCTTCTAACAACCGTACATTTTGTCATGACTTAATTAATTTTTTTTTCTATTTTGACAGTTCTTCCTAAGGCTCATCCTCATTGTCTGCAAGCAATGCTATATCGAATCATGTCAACCCTTTCTCCTTTTATGTATACTCTTGTCCAGTTTTTCATTCATCAATGGCATTCATCAATTATCTGCAAGCAATGCTATATCGAATCATGTCAACCCTTTCTCCATTTATGTATACTTTTGTCCAGTTTTTAATTTCTTTTTCATTCATCAATGGTTTAAATATTAAATACTTTTGTCTTACACCTTGTTCGACTATTTGTAAAAAGTATTTTAAAAAGGTATTTTAAAAAAGTATTTTGAAAATACGTATTTTGTATTTTGTATTTAAATACCATTTTGAAAAAGTATTTAGTATTTTGTATTTCAAATACAAAAATTCAAAAGTATTTGTATTTTGTATTTAAATACTTTTTTGAAAGTATTTTGCACATCTCTGATAATGAGTGAAATATACTTCATTTCTTTATCTCCCTTTTCACTTACCGCAAAAAGAGAGACAGTATTTTTTTAATGCATCGTAGTTTTTTGGTTCGTACGTAGTTTCAAAGTTACAATTTGGTGTTAACACCTGTTTTTAGGCAATTTTAGCATATAGTCGAACGATTTCAAATTAAAATCTGGCTGTGAAGTCCTGTTAATGAAATATTGGAAGAGACCCACCGACTACACGGATAGTGCATAGGTCTGGAAACGTTCACTTTGCTTATGTTTTCGGCATTCACAATATAACAATTTCTAGACATGATTTGATTTTTTTAGATTATTATGTAATTATTGTTATTTTGTTTCAGATTAACGCTCGTTAATGGTGGACGCTCCACCGAAACCGCGGTAGCAAATAAAAAGCTCAAAAAATAACAATAATTACATAATAATCTAAAAAATCATATCATGTCTGGAAACGTTCATTTATCCGAAATTCTGCATTGAGAATTTTTTTATTTTGTTGTGAATATTCCTTTGTTATTTAGGTTGAGAAAATGATTTTTGTTTTTTCATTGCTTTATTTTATTTTATCAATGTGTTTTGCTTTCCTCGGCTAGATGAACATATAGAATGAGTGTAGTCAATAAACTGCACACGGGGTCTATTTTAGGCTGATTGAAATTTTATTTATACTATACTGTAATCTCGAAACCATTAATTTTAACACTCATTCGAAATCGTATGTGAGTTACTATACTTAGGACGGTTTTCATCCTTTTAAAATCTGATGACAAATTATTATTTGCATCGCAAATCTTGATCTTGGATTGTATATAATTGCATGGAGTGTAATTATATACAATCACAACTATGTGCAACTTGCCTTCTGTATATTAATATGGTTTTATCATTTATTTAACTAGAGTGTATTAGATTCCCCATCTATTATAGCTTGTTTATTGTATTTAATATAAATGTACCTATTTCTATGTAAAATAGCCTATAATTAATGTGCAGAATTTTTTTTTTTTTTTTAATTATTTTTATTTTATTCATAAATACACAGTATACATTGATATTACATTAATAAAACAATATAACACACAGTAAAAATGCTCCCTCCATAAGCAACTAAATGCTTGTGCGGAGGGTCGGATTTCAATTATAACATTAACACACATAAAAGAATCAGCTAGAAATATTAATACACATATAAGAATTTGTTACAAATAGCAAACTTTCAGTTCTCATGTACTTTCATCAAACGTTCAACAAAATCTACGAGCACAATACAAAATTAAACCAATACAATTACCTATTCACAACGTCAAAACAATATACAAATCAGTTGGATCAATTATATATGTATTATTATCTGATATTGTAATTCTCGTAACTAGTTTTGAGTGACTACTACTTATTAACAAGGCAAAACGACACTAGACAATAATAATTATGTAATTTGTTGATCATTATTCTGCTCCTTTGTATATCGAGTGAATTATTAGCATTAATACATTACGCATGCGCCTAGTTAAACTGTTGATTAGTGCATTTCAACGCCAACTACAAAGTTAAACATTTATTATAATTTTATTAGTCGATTATTCTTTTTTTAATATTATCGCATTTGCATATTCATTTGTTTTACAAATATGTATATTGTTATCGGTTAATTTGCTCCTATGTTTTGTAAGGGATGATCAAATACAAACAAGATTTTACTTAACCAGCCTTGTGCCGATTCGTAAGTTTTGAATTACCGTTTCCTGTATTTCTAAAAGGGCTTGAATATTATAGATGGACATTAATGTAGGTATATAGGTACTAGTGATGTAACGAATGTCTGATTTTGGATATTCGCGAATGCGAATGCGAATATTTCATGCTAACATTCGCGAATGCGAATGCGAATATTGACTTGAAAATGGTATAGGAATTTGAAATATTCCAAAACTCCTCGGTTTTCTTAAAGAATATTTTCTTGCAGTACCTTTTTCCACAATGTACCGGGTAAGTATCCGGTACTTTCACCGAATTACTGATTTGTTTCTTCATTTACATGGTACACAACAGATGAAAGACATATAAATATAAACATGTAAGCGACAAAAACATTCCAATAGTCTTACATCGAAACAGTGCATACTTCAGCAATAACACACAAAACAATTATAGAAAATCTTACACATAATATAGGTATTAATTCACAATACATCAAATCACCCATTCCTATTACAAATCGCTGCTCACCCAATTTCGCACACATACCTTAATACATTCATTCGCACAAACACATTCACACTTCACTAATGTATGCAATAACAATACAAAAAAACTCTTAAAAAAGAAAAATCAAAAATTTAAAAAACAGTCTAAAAATTAATACTATCCCAAACACTTCACATTTTATCAAACATATACATTTTTTTTATATTTATTTCATCTTATTCTACCCTCAACTCTCCTTTCTCACAAACCTGACGTAATTGGCACTTTAAAATTCTATAAACAGGGTTTCTTGAGTCTGCAATCGTTTTTGTTTTTTTTTAATGTAGAACGGAAAACAAGATCTTGTTAAAGGAAGCATTCTAAAGTTAATCCTATCTAAAATATTAGGCACATCGTATTCGGACAAGCATAATTATTTTTCTCAGGTTGCATGCATCCAGCAAAACTCTTCACAATTCCAATTTAGGCAAATCTTTAATAAATACAGGATAATGCAATCTCTTCCTAACCAAACGAATGAATTTAGACTGAGCTCTCTCAACTTGATCGACATATTTTTTAAAATGTAGATTCCATACAGAGGAACAGTCCTCCAGCTTGGAGCGAAACAACGATAAGTACAAGTACAAATACGATTCATATAACCTAAATGACTTTGTAGATCTCAGAATAAATCCCAGTATTTTATTGCTCTCTTCGATAATTTTGTTCACGTGATCATCAAAATGAGGCTCAGAGTCAAACACCACACCTAAATCTCTAATCTTATTTACTTCTTTTAAATCATGATTATGGATATTGTAAATTTATCGAATTTTGTTTCTATTTTTGGTAAAAGAGATCAGATTACACTTCTCCAGATTCAAGTGCAAGTTATTTCTTTTACAGTACTCGTGTAGTCTTTCCAAGTCCTCGTTAAGCATTTCATAGTCAAACAATAATTGAATTTGACAGTATATTTTTAAATCGTCCGCAAATAATAGAAGCTCTGAGTGGTCAAAGCACTTTTTTATGTTGTTTATGAATATCGTGAAAAGTAAAGGACCCAAAGAAGACCCCTGAGGGACACCAGATGTAACACTGACACTGCCTGATGAGTAACCGTTAAGTTTAACTGTCATCAATCTATCAGAAATATATGAGTCAATCCACCTTAGTTGAAAAAAGTCGATGTTCTACTTTATCAAATGCCTTTTGAAAGCCGATATAAATGGCATCCAACTTTATACGATTGTCCATAGCTGAGAAAAAAAATCAGATTTGTTACTGTCGATCTTCCACTCATGAATCCATGCTGCTCTACAAGAAGATACGGCTTCAGGAAAAAAGTAATTTGTTCACGAACCATACCCTCAAATATTTTTGAAATAGGTGATAGAATTAAAATGGGTCTGTAGTTACAAACGTCCGATTTGCTGCCAGATTTATGCAAAGGAATAATACTAGCCATCTTCCATTTGCATGGAAAGCATCCTTCTTGTAAACTCCTAATTTATTTATCGTGTTGAAACCCAGAGAAAAAACCCATCAAACTGATTTCCAGTACTGCGCAAAACGCGCAGCAGGTGGAGATGCGTCAAAAATATCCTCCATAGTGCAAGTGACAGGGCACAATGGACACTCCAACAAGTGTGGCATAGTCTGTGCTGCACCACAGTCACACGCTCCGGATTCGTCCTGTAGGAAGCCCAATCGTTCTCTATTGTCGCGGCAGTTTCCTACACCAGATCTCAGTCGATTTAGGGTTTTCCATGTCCCATAGTCTAGATTGCCTCCTGCAGCAAGGTGTTCTAATAAATGTCAGATACAATGGTTTGGTTAATAAATGACTTACACATCTCTATAATATATTGGTGCTAGACCATCAGGGCCAACTCCTTTTGTCTCATCTATACCTAATAAACGTTTATGAATATCAGATTTCAAGATATTAACCATGGATAAACATGAGTTAGTTAAAATATTTTCCAATTCTTTAGTATTAGAATCATGCAAATTATTCAGTGAAAATACAGAACCAAAAAACGTCGAAAACAAGTTTGCAATTCCCTCTGGATCGCTCGAAGTCTGGTCACCGTCACCCATTACCCTTGGATAGCCTCTAGATTCTTTAAGGGAATTCACGAATGAAAAGAAAGACTTGACATTGCCCTTAAGTGACTTCTCAGTGTTATTAATAAAAGACCTATAATCGTGATTCTGCGACAACTTCAACTGAGCTCTTAGTTGAAAAAATAAATTGTAGTCAGAATCATTACGGTTCATCTTCAACTTACGCCAAGCCTTAGACTTCTCTTAAACAATAACAGAATTCTATTAGAGAACCATTTGGGAAAATTATTAGGTGACACCCTCTTCATATGTAGGTGTATGCTTCTCAATTATTAGCAATTAAGACCCCACCTCCATCCCTTTTACCACTCAACATGAAATCCCTATCCTTGCGGTAAACTGTATATTCGTTTTGAAAAAGTTCGCTGTCAAATATGCCACAATTTAGCCAAGCTTCCGTCAGAACAATTATATCATAACTATTTGCAAATAAGTTTGCTCTAAACTCCTCGATCTTAGTCTTCAAGCCCCGAAAATTCTGAGAGAATACTTTAGTGTGGTTCACCTTGTAGTGTGATATAAATATTCCTTAAATAGAATATAAAATTATTGTAGGGCCCTATACTCATAGCAGTTGTAATACTTAAAACAAACATATAAATTAAATCTCCACAAATGCATATTTCTCCTAATAATAATAACATCATCAAGCAAACGAACACAGGAAACAATACAACAAATGTGGCCAACACGGAACAGACCAGATACTTTATTACTAAAATAATATTCGCAAAACATTCGCATATTTTTTTGCGAATGCGAATGCGAATACTTTGAAATATGCGAATATTCGCGAATGCGAATGCGAATATTCGTTACATCACTAATAGGTACTATTAACATTTCGTAAACTGGTTGAATGTAATCGGTTCTTTATCTTTTTCTGGCTTTACATTACCATCATCTGGCTTTGGCCCTCCCTGGTCCTCATTTTCCAATTTCTGGTACGATTCTGTATTTTGTAGAAAAAAACTAATTTTTATTCTTCATTGCGGTCACGTGGACTGATAGTTTTACCACCTGTTATTTTCATTCATAGATCATCCCGAGATTACTCCTCATGTTCAAAATGCCACGGTGTAATTAATATATCTAACGTAAATAGAAATAAGTAATATCTCTATATGAATGTGTCGTGTGAACCTAAGTGTAACACATGAGTTCCTACATACAAGATGTGAATGTAAACGGAAGTTATATTTATTTATTGGGTAAATTGAAACAATTGAATTTGTAGAGGATATTGTTGTGTAGTTCAGTGGCGGAACTAGGCTTTTCATATTGGTTGAGCTTTCGTAATGAAAAAAATAAAATGTCAACATTTTGCTTCTTTTTGCTTCATTTCAACTTTCACAATGTATAAAAATTCAAAATAATGTCCAATTTTAAAATTTACAATCCCCTCGTCACCATATTTTTTATTTAGTATAGTGATGAAAGCAAATTCCCAACCTTATTTTTTTATATCATCATCAACGGCTCCACAACCCATGTCGAGTATTAGCCTCTTTTAGAGCACGGCTCCATAACTGGTGATCCTGTTTTGCTGTTCGGGATGCCAATGAGTTGTGCATCCTTATTCACAACATCTAGCCATTTTTATATATGAACTCTTAAACCAGAGAGATACTACATATATATACATACTACAAAAAATTGCAATCTGTGCATGCATTTGTTAAGTCATGCGTTGGTATTTCACATGCATAAAAGCTTTCCATTTTAGACATAATATGTGCTTTTTGTGCAAGTATGGAAAGGAGGCCACTGATGTTGTTGATAGTTCCATTGAATGTTGTTTAACTGAATGGGATGATTCGATTTACATGAAGATTTATTGTGTTACATTCCCTTACAAGGAAATCGGTGGGCCAATAATAGATACCTAATGGAATCTATAGAGAGAGATGTGTTTTAAAAATTACTTCACATCTTATAGTGTTACAGATACGATTCGATCAATTGATTGAATTATGTATGTGTACTACTACTCTTAAAATCAGCGATGAGGTTTGCCACCCATTCTGAATGTCTCGATTTTATATCGGCACGAAGAGGACAGCTTGCATGTTTATTATTTGCAGCTGGTCTGCAATAAGAAAAAATACCCAAAAAATAAAAATAATATTTGAAGTAGATATGGGTTAATAATGGACAGAGGTTTCTGTAGGCATTTTCTAGGGGCAATGAGCTCCCGATCAATGAGAACAAAAAGAAGAAAGTTGATCTTAAACATCTCTGTGTGCATCATAAAGAATCCTTGTTCGCACAATTTGTTATATTATTTGAACATACTCAACATCAAAAATAGTTTTAAACATTACTTAATATGTAATTATAGAATAAATTTATTCATGATATAATTAAAAATTTGTTTCCTTTGTAAATCTAATTATAAATAAATATTCATTGTATCATTATTATGACATTTAAACTGCTATTCGTTGGCTTTTAACTTTTGATTGGTATATGTATTGTTATATGTATAACGTTTTATTGTACATTGTTTTGTATTATTTAAATTTACTATTGTTGATATTATTATTAAAATGAGATTGTACCTATATAAATTGTTAGTTTATGGAAATGCATTTTCAAAATAATTACAATGCATATATTGATAAGCAATGAAATCTATAAATAATTTTATCGTTATACAGTTTTTTCGTTTTTGCAATGTGGTCGTGGACAGTCTTTTTTTAGATTTTCTTTATTAAATCTAATCTTAAAAAGTTATTGTTTGATTTCCTCGTAATTGATGCCCATGATTTAATGACAAACATATCGCTATATTTTGTGCATTTTTGCTTTGTGGACCGAGCGATCCACGATTCGCTTTCTCGGTCCGTCCATCTTATTACAATTCTTTGTCTAAATTTTAGAACTGGCTATTTTGAATTCAATAATGTAGGTACAGCATTGCTTCCCCATTTGTGTAGTTGTGAAAAAATATCACTGGAGTTTTTTTCACTTTACAGAATTTGTCCATCGCCCTTGTTGCCGTTGAGCTATCGAGTATATATTATTACTTACTCTATTGGAGTCTCCTTTGATTTTCTGTATCATGATTTCGTCTATCTTTCACCCTGGATTCTTATACTACATTCTTTTTTATAGTTTGCACCTGTACGTACATATCAACCCCTTTTTTGGTATTAAGCGTTATTATTTTTAATATGCCTATGTATAAAAAAGTGAAGTCCTTCATTACCAAACGCTCATTGTGTATAGAATATTTCTTATTTGGGCGGTTGTAGATACTAAAACAGTTCAGTCTTGATTACTTTCTATGTTTAATAGTAACTTGCTCTCATTCTCACATTACATATTAGGTACGTGCTTGATATCTGGGTACTGGCTACCGTATTATGCCTATTGTATTGCAGTCTTATAATATTGGCTATGTTATCCACTAATAATAATTGTTCTTTTCTCACAATGGTTCGCAAGATGTATGGTGACACATTGTATTGTCCAGGATCTTAGTACATATTACATACTTTTTATTGTTATAAAAGTCTCTTGTGTTCTCTCACACATAAGACCCATATAATAACAATAATAATACTATATGATATTATCTCGCCCACTGCTGTACCTATTATTATTTTCTTGTGTGATATTATTTTTCTTTGTTGTTCTTTGATAGTGTTCTTCTATGCTTCCAGCACCACCACCACAACCACGAATCACCAATACTTACTATGATGTCATTATCAAATATCTTGCCAGATATTATTGATCCTTCCGTTTGGATACATTTTATGTGTCAGCGTTTTTTTTTATTATATTCCTTCAAGAATTTAGGTCTGCAATGATGGGCGGTCAGTATTACCCTAATGACAATATTGTCTTGGTTTTTTGGTCGAAAGTGCCAATATTCGATTCTATCATAGTTATGTGAGTACTTACTTTCAGACCGACTTTTTTATTATATATTTATATTATCTTTATCTATACGAGAATTCGTGTAGGTACTTGGGCAGCAGAATAAACCAGGATGGACGCTCCAAATCGGAAATTGTGATCAGAATAAACCAGCCAAGGATTGCTTTTCCCATCCCCAAATATGATTTTCTCTCCTCTCCGAATCCCCAAATATTGATTTAAGCGTAAGGAAGAACCTTACTAAAGCCTTTGTATGGAGCATTCTGCTTTATGGTTGTGAGACGTGGACCATCAGCAAGAGTGAAAGCGGACGGTTGGCGGCCTTTGAGATGTGGTGCTACAGACGCATGCTGAAGATCCATTGGTCGGAACAAGTCGAAAACGAAGAAGTATTAACCAGGGTAGGCGAAAAAAGGCAACTTCTTAAGAGAATCAGCCAACAACGAGCTAACTGGATTGGCCACAACATCAGGCACCCAGGACTACTCATCGCCATTGCGGAGGGTAAGACCGAGGGGACAAATGGCAGAGGCCGACCAAGAGATGCGTATATGGACCAACTGAAGAGGGACATGAACTGTGGCTCATACGTAGAGCTGAAAAGACTGGCTGAGAATAGGGACGAATGGAGAAGATATATATATATATATATATGTTGTTGATAAGTTTTTCGCGACGAGGTATGTATGTATTGATTGTCTTTGCGGACACATCGCGTATTTTTGTTTGGTGGTGAGCTTTCGAATGCGCTCGGGCATCCATTGTCAAACCGACTGACTAATTTTTCTTCCTGAGTCTTTCGCTTCGCCTTAGAACCTGTGAAGATGTAGGGGTGGGGGTAGCAGTAGGGGGAGTAAGATTGGACGGTGTCTCGTTGTTTTGTTTCGTCGTAAATTTGTCTGCGTTGTTGCCATTCATTAGCGTGGGTAAGTTTGCGATGTTGTCATTTTTTTGTGTGGAAGATAACGTGTTCGTCTTAATTTTGTCTATTAAGTGGTGGTAAGTTTTGTGTAATTTATTTGTTTCGTCTCGTTGGTTCAGTGCAAAGTCTCTCTTGAGAAAGAAACAATAGCTATCATCAAAGACAAACTCAATCTCAAACCCGACATAATCGACCTAATCACTCACTGTATGAACAACACGTTTTTCTATTACAACGAGACCTATTACAAACAGGTACGAGGTGCGAGTATGGGCTCATCGCTGTCTCCGGTCCTGTCAGACATATTTCTCATGGAACTAGAGAAAAAAGCATTCGAAAACACTGAATACAAACCTTCACTTTTCAAAAGATACGTCGACGATACGCTGGCCATCTGGCCACATGGCTTAGAAAGACTAAATGACTTCCTAACACACCTTAACAACTTACACCCCACCATCAAGTTTACAATGGAAATAGAAAACAACAGACAGTTACCCTTCCTCGACGTTTTACTCACAAGAAAAGATGACGGATCACTATCATACACTACATACCGAAAAAAGACGCACACAAACAGATACTTACACGCTAACTCACACCATCACCCATCACAGATTCAAGCAGTAGCCAGAACACTCGTAGATAGATCGTACAAACTGACAGACAGCCAAAACCAAAACCACGAGATTAACACCATTAATGACATACTGACAAGCAACGGTTATAATAAACGACAGATCGACAAAGCACACAGACTCAGCACACAGACATCTAATACTCCTGACAATACCGACCAAAGACATATAAGTACATGTACTCTCCCATACATCAAAGGAGTGACAGACAGACTAGGACGAATTCTTCGCAGAAACAACATACGAACGATCTTTAATACAGACAGAAAAATAAGCACAACATTGACTAAACCGACGGACAAAATTACTAACGAAAATCAAGGTGTATATGAAATAGGCTGTCAGGACTGTGAGAAAGTGTACATAGGCAGAACAAACCGCCAAGTCCTACATCGCATAGCGGAACACCAAGTCGACGTGAGAAACAAAAAACATACGTCTACGCTAGCGATGCATACCCTCATGGAAGGACACAGAATCGATTTTAAGAACGCAGCTACGATTCAAAAAAGTAACACAGAATCTCACAGAATCCTGTACGAATCTATTCATATAGCCAAGAGAGACTTTGCACTGAACCAACGAGACGAAACAAATAAATTACACAAAACTTACCACCACTTAATAGACAAAATTAAGACGAACACGTTATCTTCCACACAAAAAAATGACAACATCGCAAACTTACCCACGCTAATGAATGGCAACAACGCAGACAAATTTACGACGAAACAAAACAACGAGACACCGTCCAATCTTACTCCCCCTACTGCTACCCCCACCCCTACATCTTCACAGGTTCTAAGGCGAAGCGAAAGACTCAGGAAGAAAAAAAAATTAGTCAGTCGGTTTGACAATGGATGCCCGAGCGCATTCGAAAGCTCACCACCAAACAAAAATACGCGATGTGTCCGCAAAGACAATCAATACATACATACCTCGTCGCGAAAAACTTATCAACAACATATATATATTATATTTGTAAATATGAATGTGTATTTATGAAAAAACTCAAATATTAATTTATAAAAATATGATTTGTAACATTGTGACATGGACAATCCAGTACGATAACTCAACAAGTCGAAATGTTTTATATTCAAGAAATTGCCATTCTTGTAATTCTAATATATCTATATTATACTTTGAAAACATAAAAGAAAGTGAAATATACTACATAATAATCACACTGTAAGAGGCATTATGTTGTCTATGTTCCGTTTATAACAATTTGAAATAT